>JAODLC010000045.1:8309583-8321710 GCA_026781145.1 Hippopotamyrus pictus | reverse complement strand
ATATAAAATGTATATACAGACACACTCACACTACATACCACAGTGTTCATATTTATACACACAGAGAGACTGACTGTGACAGGTCACGCAGTGTCACAGCATGCAGTATCCATGTCTTAAAGTATAAAGTGACACCTGTTAGCTTGTAGCTTGACTCTCCTCACAGATGACCTTATGAGTCAATGGGCAGTGAACGCTACAACATCAGATGTTCCACGGTCTTTCCCATGGTTCCTGCTGCCCCCAGCCTCTAACTTCTAGTGTGACTCAAACACACACCTCATTTCCCTGAATTGCCCCCCCCGCGGGTGAAAGGTTCTGAGTTTCCAAGCCAAAAATGACTGTGTTTTGACTGAAATCTAAAAAAGGTGCTGTTCTTTGATGCACATTGTTCAGTGTTCATCATCTCATTTTCGGTCTCGTGTCCTACATGGTTTTGCCTCAGGTTGTTTGACCTGCTTCTTTTCTTTGATGGGCTGTAACTTGATGTCCAGTCTTGTCCTGGCAGCTCCCCAGTTGCCCTGGGAGGGAACAGGCTTCCATTTCGACGTAGTTTACCACTGTGACAGCTGAAAATGTTTTCATGTATAAGCTATGAAAGACTAGTTAGAAGGAAATGTCACTATCATGTTTGTAATGATCTGTTTTTATTTTCTCCATGATCCTTTACTGGATAAATGGTTATGGAAGAAAAGAAGGTATCTCCAAGCCACCCCTTCTATACCTCAACTCCAGACAGGAAAATGAACTAAGTCTGTCACTCAGAATTGGTAAGGAAAAAAATCTTCTTTATTAGTGAGATGGTGTAAATTAATGTGACAAAGTGTTGCACATACCTCAGGTGGTTGCACATCCACTAAAGGAAAAGTGCCCCATTGTATACTTTTCAATCCCCCCCCCCCCGCAACAACAAGATCTTCTTCATGATTGGTTACCATATAGAGTGCCCTATCGTGGATTTCCTTCCTTCTCACGACCTCCAGTCTTGCTTATCACGTGCACATATTATGATTATATGATTGATTAATCACCTATTGTTCTGTGATTACGCATTGTTTGTACGGACCCTAAGTACATATTATTAACTCAAACTGTCACAAACAGGATGATAACAGGATTCCCCCCCCCCCCCAGCTCGTCACACACTATTCACCGTCACGATAACCTTCCCTCACAAACCCCGGCTTTCCCTCAGTCAGCTACCACACACGTCCCCTCTTCTCAATTATGACAATCCCCCGACTAATGATAGGTCAGCGTGCTCCACAGCAAGTTCCCTCAGGCACGCTTCCTCTCACGAGTCCACAAGAACAACAACACGCTCTGGCCCGAAGCCGCAAGATGAAAGGACATCTTGTTGCCTGAGGCCTAAGACGGGGCAACAATCCCATAATGCAACCCCATCAACGCAACAAAACACCGGCCCCGTAATTCCCCCTACCCAATTACCGTGTAATGTTTCTTCCACGTTCCCCACGTCCCTCGCCAAATTGCCCCCCTCCGCTTCGGGGCAATCACGTCCACCGATGAATTCATACCAAGAGGAGGGGGATCGCTGATCCACCGTCACGCCGTCGATCTCATCGATGGCGACCTGGAGGTCAGGGGGCTTCATCCACTCCGGGACGAGGGGTTTTTCCCCCGGGAGTGAGAGTGGATGAGGGGATTCACCTGCCAGCGTGACGTCCTTGGCTTGTGAGGCTATAATAACTGAGCAAAAGCAGGATTACAAAATCTGCAAACAGAAACAGCCAATAGGAGCTCTAGTGTCATGTGATTTTGCAAAGCCAACTGTTTCACTGCAGACAGTTCACCTTCAACAGTCTTCATGGTAACAACTGTCTGGTTGGCCACTTTATCCATGTAAGGCCGCGACCTCGGCCTGCAATTCGGAAACCCCTGAGGCAGTGATGAAGACATCAACCCACTGCTCAGTCCTACTAATAGCCTGCCTATCTCTGAGGTGAGCTCTCACCGTCAAGGACATCCGAGTTTTGGGTACCATCCACGTAGGAAGCACCAGGTGGGGCAAATAGCAATACTGATGCCCTTCCAACCCAGACATAGAGAGAACTGTATATCCTCTTGCCCTTCCCCGATCTCCGCAGACAAATGCTGAGCAGGAAGTGGCCACCAGGCGAACAAGGTTAGAGATATTAACATTAGCCGCACAATGAGAAGGCCTAGGAGAAAGGTGTGGAGAGTCACTCAGATTGAATGCTCTGAAACGCATAACCTTATTGGCACAAACGACAGCCAGGTCTACCTCAGGTTGAATTTTATCCGCCAGTGAGGATTGACAGGATCCGTGTGAATATGTAGAACTTTCAGGGCTCCAGTAAGAGCAAGTCCAGGGGAGGACTGTTCCGTTTGGACAGGGAGGAAAGAAGGAACCTCAGAACCATACATCTGTTTAAGTTCAATCAGTGCCGCGTCTTAAGCTAACCTCTGCCAGTTTGTCGATTTTAGCTCTTACCGCGCGACAAATCGGAGGCAGCAAAAACTCCACCCTTGATCTCCCCCCCCACCTTAAGGGTCCCACCGAGGCGGGGGCCGGCAGTAGGACAGGTGGATGTAGGCGTCGGTACCCTCTACCTTCATGGATTGGGGGGGGGGGGTTCTCTTCATAACTTGGTGGAGTCCCCTCCATCTCGGTCATCGCCCAAAACGTCGACCCCGTAATTTCTGCTACCTTATTACCATGTAATCTTTCTTCCACAGTGTGAATCTATTGCACACTCACAGATACATATGAAGAGAAAATATTCATGGATGTGCATTGACTTTACATTTTATGGCTTTTTTGTATTGTGGAGGGGAACAAACCCAGACATTCTGTAATAGAATGATTTTGTCCCCGATAGCAAAAAATTATATTCGTTTCTCACGTATGCATAACACTTAGTTTCTAAATCATTGTACCATTTGCAAAGAAAAAGCAGCAATGTAATAGCAACAGTAATTGGTACTTGAGTTATTCCCGAAGCTATACAGATAACAGCCACTAGGAGGAGCACCTGCCTACCTTCACTCCCAACCTCCGCACATTGACAGTGTTAGAAGCTGCACCAGAAGCCATATCTTTTGTCTTCTTTTAACAGTTTTCTATTGAAGGAAATTAAGTCAACACATTAACGCACCAACATACTAATGTGGCCCTAGTACGTTTATAACGTTTATAACGTGCCGTACATATCTAGCGTAATGATCAGGAACGCTTCCGCATTTAGTCTAAGAAGTTGGGAGGAGAGAATGAATGTGTTATAAACGCCTGTGTTATTCCTCTTTAGAGAACCACATTAATAGATAATTCATATGCAGTGGCATCATTTTACAGAATCGGATTAATATCGTCTAGACTGCGACTTATTGGCTGTCTAGGTAATTACACGAACTAATATATGTGTGTGTGTCTGTGTATAGGCTATATATATATATATATATATATATATATATATATATATATACACACACACACAAAAAATGTGGCGTAGTCAACCAGTTTTGTAAAACAAGAGTGTATGTATGTATGTGTGTGTGTATATATATATGTATATATACACACACACACACTGTTGTTTTACAAAACTGGTTGATTGACTACGCCACATTTTTTGTTTCTTGTGTACTTAAGAGAACTCGTTTAATGATGCGCCAATTTAATGACCATCCCTCTAAATATTGTATGTAGGTTGCGCAGTGCCGTCGTGGCGTCTCCGCTCCTAAAGGCCGTCAGCAGTCAGTGTTCAACAGGTTTCCGATGTTCGCTCCCATTGCCGCTTCCTTTGCTGGGTGGAGTGGCGACAGCGTGTTTTCCTTAAATGTTATGGTTTTGCTGAGAAATTACTTACTAACATCCTCTGTATAAAAGCCAGGAGGAACCCCTCCCCCCCCAGGTTTCTCTTGACAATAATGGAAGGAACATTTCCTGTCTACAGAAAGGCAAATGTGTAATTTACACAAAATACTTATTACTTCAGGCCTTGTATCAGTTATTGCTTATTTGTAGTTTCTGGAAACATTAAAAAAATACTTTTTCATTTGATCGCTGACGTTGACTGAAATGTCGGCTGGTCCTTTGAATTTTCAATGTCTATATCATAAAACTTTAGCTGTGGTTAAATAGCACCATGTAAAGGTGATTACATTTCTTATCAGTTGGAAAACTGTAAGTTAAATTCTATGGAAACAAAGGGCGGACGGGTGGCCAGCGGCTCGGCAGAATAAACACCGTGTCCATCTTTATTACTTGCGCTTGGCTCCGCCTTCCTACCTGTAAATCTCCCCTTGCTATTTTCTGAGCAGATCTGACAGCCTGTATCAGTTGGCCATAGTGGGAAAGCCAGAAGGGAGTGAATGAAGAGGAGGCGAGCGAGAAAAGGGAGCGATCAGCGTGTTTTTCTTTTTGCCCCCCCCTCCCCCAAATAAAAGCAGCACACCGTTGTTTGATGTCGGCACACTGGCGGATCACGGAAAGCGCATGAAAAGCTTCACCCAGCTGAGATCCATATAACCGTGCTGACCGAGGTGGAGTTTCTGAACGGGAGACGGAGCGGCGGTGTT
The DNA here is from genome assembly GCA_026781145.1 of Hippopotamyrus pictus. Taxonomy (NCBI): domain Eukaryota; kingdom Metazoa; phylum Chordata; class Actinopteri; order Osteoglossiformes; family Mormyridae; genus Hippopotamyrus; species Hippopotamyrus pictus. The sequence continues at coordinate 8,317,147 of JAODLC010000045.1, read as the reverse complement.
GCGCGACGCTCCCCGCGCATCGGGAGACAGGCGCGCCGCAGAAGCCCGGGTCCCCAGCGCCGCCGGCTCGCTACAGCGCCCATAAAGAAGCTCTTCGCGGCTGCAGAATGAAGAGATCTTTGACATGGATTTGCACCTGAAGGTTTGCAAGATGCCCGATCTGACTTAAATAATAATAATAATAATAATTTAAAAATCCAGCTGGTGTCGTTGGGGGAGAGTTTTCATGCGTTTTGCGGAGACTGACACAGACTCCCAACAGGGACTTCGCATTCAAGATCGTCTCTGCGTCGCAGACTTTAGGATTATCGATTTGCGTTGAGATAAAACTGGTTAAAATATTGGAAGGGAAAAGGATTTCTGAAGCAATATGGCTGATGAGTGGGTTAGGGGGCGCTGCCTGGAGCTCACCAACGATTCTCGGTGCTAGCGAGAACAGATGGCAACGCTTCCGAAGGAATCGGCAACAAGATAATGGGTAATAATATAAAACCGGACTCGTCCTCTTACGTCATTCCCTTCACGGCAGACGTGCCCTGTGACAGCAATGGCCAGCGTATGTGGTGGGCTTTCCTTGCTTCCTCCATGGTTACTTTCTTTGGGGGACTCTTCATCATTCTCCTCTGGAGAACCCTCAGATTTCTGTGGACCGTGTGCTGCCACTGCAACATCAAAAACCAGGTAAAATGTCACTTTTCCCATCTCACCCGTTACTTTTGGAAATAATCCATGAGAGTTGGAAATATGTGTCCATCGATGTTGGATCTGTGGGGCGAACCTTGTTCAATTGTGGAAAAAAAACAACATACCCATGTAAAATAGATTATGTAGATCAGTTAAAGCCAACACGCACGCCACCCAGACATTGATAATCATTATACTTAAATAATCCGACTTAATGCACATCACTAGCTTTGGTCATTGATATTTGTGCATTTGAATGCGTTGTTATATTTTAGTAATTTTGTACTGTAGGTTTGTCCACCACGCCGGGGTTGTTTGTCCTGTTTTATATGAAAAACTGTGCATTTTCGGATAAGTTTGGGTTTAATTTGAGGTAAATCCCTCAACCTGTTGAAGATTACCTGCCCCCCAGAAGATGCCCCCATGTTCTTTTCCCCCTCATGATGTGGCCTGTATCTTTGGACATTTTATGCCACCTTTGGTCACTCTGTTTATATGTACAGACACTAATTTGACATTAGTAGCACCGTATTTTAGTAATAAGATATTTATAACTGCAGTGATTTTTTTAAAATACACCTTTATATCCGTATATCTACACGGGTCAATAATGCCACGGGTCAGTTCTAGTAACAATTTTATTTTTAATGGGATATTAATTTTGATTGTTTTCAAAATAATATGCATCACTATTTATTCTGACAAGCTCATAACATTTGCCAGTAGACTTGAATAGCAACTTGATCGCACTGTGGAGTTTTATTGTTAAGCGGAACCAGACACCCAGTCTGTAGCGGGAATTAATTACAATGTCGGCATCAGACACTGTTTCCAATTTTCACACAACCTTTTGACTATAAATATTGTTTCAACACAGTTCGTGTTTCTGAAAAAATATTGCAAAAAGTGTAAACTGGAAGGTGAAATTTCACGATCGCTGTTACCGAACTTGACTGCAAATTGCTTTGTTTTCATTTGGATTTTCTTTGCTTTATTTAAAACACATAGGATAAGTTTCCATTATCTTTTAATGGTCCCAGTTGTGCGACCTGTATGCTAACGAAATCATACCTGCTGAGAAGGACATGCCGTGCATTGGTGGCATTTCAGGGGAATTTGCTACAGGCCAGTTGATTTATTCCTAAAAGTTGATAAATAATGTTGTGATGTCATTGGGTGATGACATCATCACACAATGACGCAGAGTACTCAGTGACGTTGCCGTTGGCCATCGATTTAGAAATTTGAAATATGTTAGATTTGTTTGTTTATTATCACATATTGTAATATATTTGTAAAAGTAACATTTGTAAAAGTAATATAAACACATTTTTATGATCAGATATTATTTCTAAACACAACACATTAGTAAACAATTGCACACTACACATTATTGAACAATTACATTTTATTTTCTTATTAACTAGTAAAATTAAACATTCTGAACAATTATAGTTTTAATTAGTGTATTCGTGGTTAAGATGCTACCTAACTGATCAACAGTTATGGGTACAATCTAATAACAATAAATATATATGCTATATATATCTTATTGCAACTAGTAAGTTAATTCAAATATGATGTGTGCGCTAGTCACTTTTCTCCAGGCTGTTGTGTTGCTTGGCTGGTTAGCTGCTCAACGGTTCTCTGAAACAAAATTTAAACTGAAATCAAGTCAGTTTTCAGAAGCACAAGTGTATTGAGTGAGAGAGAAACCTAAAAGAGGGCAGGTAACTGCTGATGAGTTTGTTCCAGAAAACAGTGTTAAACAATAAATAACTTCATGGTGCAGTACTGTAAGCTAGCCTGCTAACAAGCAGTTAGCTAGCTAGAAGTGTTTCATATTAACAAGCATACTAACCAAGCAGACAGACAGAGTGTGTGACAGAGAAAAAAGTTTTTTTGCCATTTAGATGGAAAATACATGGATTTTAGTGATTGAGTGACTCATTAAAATTTGCCAAAAGTTGCAAAATGAAAATTTAAAAGTAGCTAAATCTGTTGCTATGCTTCTTGAATGAAGGTTGCCAATGTATTCTGTAAAGATGCTAAGTTTAGCAACAAAACTGCTAAGGTAGAAACGCTGAGGCCAGGACAGGATTGGCGTCTTTGCTAGTTCCCACGGCGTTCCAGCAAACACAGGACAGGATCGGCGTCTTTGCTAGTTCCCACGGCGTTCCAGCAAACACAGGACAGGATCGGCGTCTTTGCTAGTTCCCATGGCATTCCAGCAAACGCAGGACAGGATCGGCGTCTTTGCTAGTTCCCACAGCATTCCAGCAAACACAGGACAGGATTGGCGTCTTTGCTAGTTCCCATGGCATTCCAGCAAACACAATTAGAAAGCGTGTTACAGATCTGCCTCTTATTTTCATATGTATCACAACAATGATACAGCAATCAATCCAGCCTCTCTCAAATGTCATTGTCCATTTGGTTTAAGCAACAATGTGCTTTAAGGTTATAGGAATGGTCTATGTGCGGCATTCAGAGTGTTCTGATGAATCATTTATAGTATGCCTTTATATTTCATTGTGCTGTATAGAAAAAAGCTGAACTATAACTAAATGTAAACTCCTTTCCAATAATGTATAGGTTCATTTATAGATGATTTGTTGATTTTGCATTTAGATGTTTGATATATATATATGTAACAATGCAGAGATTTGCTTGCTTGTGCCTATTGGCCTTTTGCCCTTCCCATCTCCGGATGATTCTTCATCTGAGCTGAAGTTTCTCTGGCATTTCTGGTATGCATGTTTCTGCCAAAGCTTTGAAGCGGTTTCACATTTGTTGATATCTATTATACGTGTGGGGCACGGCTTACAGGGAATATCACAGTGAAACACATTATGCACTTTATGACTGGGGTATAGTTTTAAAGAGGTGTTTTGATGTGATTTCAGTAAAGTAGTGCAGACTGAAGGCCTGTCCATCCATCCATCCATCCATCCATCCGTCCATCCATCCATTTTCTGTTGTTTATCCAGGGCTGGGTTGCAGGGGCAGCAGTCTGAGCAGGGATGCCCAGACCTCTCTCTCCCCAGCCACCTCCTCCAGAGGAATATCCAGGTATTCCCAAGCAAGCTGAGAGATATAGTCTCTCCAGCATGTCCTGGGTCTACCCTGGGTTTCTCCTCCCGGTTCACAGACATTCTCGAAGCAACTCCCCAGGGAGGTGTCCAGGAGTCATCCTAGATAGATGCCCAAACCACCTCAGCTGGCTCCTTTCCATGCGGAGGAGCAGCAGCTCTGCTTTGAGCTCCTCTCAAATGTCTGAGGGTGAGCCCAGACACTCTGTGAAGGAAACTCATTTCTGCTGCTTGTATCCATAATCTCATTCTTTTGGTCACTACCCAAAGTTTGTGAGCGTAGGTGAGGGTAGGAAAGTCGATTGATGGGCAAATCGATAGCTTCGCCTTCAGGCTCAGCTCTTTCTGTACCACAACACAATGGTACAAGGTCCACATACCTGCTGCACTGATCTAGCTGTTGATCTTCCGCTCCTTTCTTCCCTCACTCATGAACAAGACCCCAAGATACTTAAACTCCTCTGCTTGAGGCAGTAACAGATCCCCAATCTGGAGGGGCATTCCACCCTTTTCTGGTTGAGAATCATAACCTCAGACTTGGAGGTGCTGATCCGCATCCTGGTCACTTCACACTCGGTTGCAAATCGGCCCAGCGCGTACTGCAGGTCGTGGCCCGGTGAAGCCAACAGGACCACATGATCTGCAAAAAGCAAAGTCACAGTCTTCAGGTCATTGCACTGGATACCCTCTGCCCCGTGACTGCACTTAGAAATTCTGTCCGTAAAGGTTATAAACAGAATCTGTGACAATGGGCAGCTCTTGTGGAGTCCGACACCCACTGGGAATGAGTCTGATTTGCTGCTGGCAATGCAAACCAAACTCTTGCTTCGTTTCTGCAGTGCCCTAATAGGCCGTAACAACAAACCCTGCCCCCCATACTCCTGAAGCACCCCCCGAGGGACACGGTCATATGCCTTTTCCCAGTCCACAAAACGCATGTAGACTGGTGGGGCGACCTCCCAAATGCCCTCTAATATCCTTGTGAGGATGAAGAGCTGGTCCGGTGTTCCACGATCAGGGCGGAATCCGCATTGTTCCTCCTGGATCAGAGGTTCGATCACTGGACAGACCTTCCACTCCAGTAGCTCTGCGTAGACCTTGGCTGAGGACCGTAATCCCCCTGAAGCTGGAACACATCCGGTCCTCTTTCTTAAAGATTGGGACCACCACCCCTGTCTGCCAATTCAAAGGCACTATCCACAACCTCCACACAATGTTGTAGAGGCGTGCTAGCTAAGACAGCCCAACAACATCTAGAGCTTTCAGGAACTCAGGGTGAATCTAATCTACCCCTGGAGCCTTACCAGAGAAGAGGTTTTTTTTGACTAATTCAGTGACCTCAACCCTAATGGTAGGTCCTCCTCCGAGGCTTCTGATTTTACTTCCTCCAAGGAGGGCATGTCAGTGGGATTCAGGTCATTGAAGAACTCCTTCCTCCCCCTGACTATATCTCCATTTGAGGTCGACGTTGCTCCATCCCTGCTGTAAACAGCAGGGCCAGAGCCATGCTCCCCTCTCCTGTCGCCAGACAGTTTGAGGCTGATGAAATGTCATTTTTTTATGACCTCACCAGACTCCTCCCACACCCAGATCTTTGCTGTCAAAGCTGCATCGTGCTTAGCTTACCGATACCTCACAGCTGCTTCTGGAGTCCTGCAAGCTTACCAAGCTTGAAAAACCTTTCTTTTAGCCTAACAACCTGACAGTGCTTAGCACAAATAACAGAGCACCACTTGGGTTCAGATTGGCCGGGCCGTTCCTCCCAGTCACACCCTTTCAGGTCTCACTGTCGTTACCTACATGAGTGTTACAGTCCCCCAGTAGAACAATGAAGTCCCCAGAGGGGGTGCCTTCCAGCACCGCATCCAAGGTCTCCAAAAAGGCCGGATGCCCAGCATCACTCACCAAGGGCAGCTTCAGGATGGGAAGGAGTTCAGCTCCTCTCCAGAACCAGGTTCCAGAGCCTGAGCCATGCTTTGAGGTGAGCTTGACTATATCTAGGCAGTATGTCTGTACTTCCTGCATCAGCTCAGGCTCCTTTCCCACCAAAGAGGTTACATTCCATGTCCCTGAAGCCAGATTTGGTAGCTGACGATCGGTCCGCCGAGGCCCCTGCCTTCAACTGCCACCCGATCTACGTTGCATCTGACCCCTATGGTCCCTCCTGCAGGTGGTGGGCCCACAGCAGGGTGGACTTATGTAACATTTTTGGGCTCTGCCTGGCTGCGCTCCCTGGGTAGCGACCCCACCACCAGCCAGTCGCCTGCAAGCTCCTCACCAGGCGAGTCTCCTAATCTACGCAGTCCTTACTGACTCTATTCTTAGGAGTCTTTTTGTATTGCATGTTGTCAGGCTTTTCACCGAGGAGCAATTTCCCTGGGAGGTCCTACTGGGGGCAATCGCACTCCTAGGGCGCACACAAACCCCTCCACCATGATAGGGTGGCGATTCGTGGAGGGGCTGACTGAAGTTGAATTCTTTAAAAATTATGCACCACTGCCCATGAACTATGAAGTCTATATGAAATACAAGGCAAAACACCGAAGCAGTAGCATATATGCATTTATCTAACAATTTCAGCTAATCTGCCTGCGGTCTGTGCTCGAAAAACTAAGTGCGAGGTAACACAAATCACTTTTTTCCCCATGGACCTTGCTATGAATCAGCTTATCCATTGTGCATATGTATCTGCAGATGTGATTTATAAAAAAATACATATTCATATATTCATATATTTGTTTCAATTCCAAAAAAAAACCCAGAGGAGCGTGTTCTTAAAGGTGCCATTATAAATCTTGCATCTGTATTCATGTTGTTCAAAGATGCATGCAATACATTGTCCATTAGCCAGAGGTTGATAGCGTCTTATAGCATTCTCTGCTGTCCTTCAGTCGCTCGAGCAAATTAATTTGCATCCAGTTATTTCCCTCCCTTCTATGACATATTCCATGGCCATGTTTGAAAAGACATTTCCCCCTATTCAGCTTGGTTTGTCACTTAGCCTTCAAGTTAAACGCTAAGACGTTATTAGCACATGTTTATTGTATTTACACAATGCCTAGAAACACAATTATGTGGAACAGTGCGTAAAAACAAGCCAAGTGTAGCCATTGTATATTCCAATATGAGTCTGTCACATAATCTTGTCACATAAACACTGATGATCTGCTGTTATTATACGATCCACCTAAGTTTTGGTTTAATTTTCATTTTCAGTATTCCCTGGGATTTCTTTCAAAAATATTGGACCCGGGGGGTGGGTGGGGTGGAATAGGCTTATTTGCTGAATTCTTTAACTACATAGTGCATCAAGCAAGTTTGCTGGCTGACAGCACATTCACGAAATCCAATTACAGAAATTGGGATTAGTGAGTGGCATTGAACTTGAATTAAATGAGAGAACTAGATTCAGAGCACAGCCAGTGTAAGTCATGCCCTGATGTTTCCTGATATTGCTGGGCTGTAGTCCAGGATAGCTAGACACAGCGTACATACTCACGCGCTCATGAACTGCACCCAGCAAAACACTCGCATGATATTCCCAGCTTAAACCCGAGTTCATAAACCCGAGTTCATAAACACGAGTTCATAAACCCGAGTTCCTTGAATAAATCCAGTTCAGGGTCAAGACTTCATTTAGTTGTCATTCTATGGCAGGGGTGGCCAATCTTATCCGCAAAGGGCCGGTGTGTATGCGGGTTTTCGCTGCAACTCTCTAATTAGGTCACTAATTAGAGGACTGATTGGCTGAAGAGTCCTCACACCTGGGTTTGAATAGCTGACCTACA
>JAODLC010000045.1:8272638-8309483 GCA_026781145.1 Hippopotamyrus pictus | reverse complement strand
ATTAGCGTACCCTTCAGAGCTCCCGCTCTTACATATAGGCTTCCTCTGAAGCCTTCTAGTTTACACTAGGGTACCACCTTATTAGCGTGCCCTTCAGAGCTCCTGCTCTTACATATAGGCTTCCTCTAAAGCCTTCTAGTTTACACTAGAGTACCACCTCATTAGCATGCCCTTCAGAGCTCCCGCTCTTACATATGGGCTTCCTCTGATGCCTTCTAGTTTACACTAGGGTACCACCTCATTAGCGTACCCTTCAGAGCTCCCGCTCTTACATATGGGCTTCCTCTGATGCCTTCTAGTTTACACTAGGGTACCACCTTATTAGCGTACCCTTCAGAGCTCCCGCTCTTACATATGGGCTTCCTCTGAAGCCTTCTAGTTTACACTAGGGTACCACCTCATTAGCGTACCCTTCAGAGCTCCCGCTCTTACATATAGGCTTCCTCTGAAGCCTTCTAGTTTACACTAGGGTACCACCTTATTAGCGTACCCTTCAGAGCTCCCGCTCTTACATATGGACTGGAAACACACGACTGACTAGTTACCTCTGCTCCCAAGTCTGGCATCACAAATGGGTTATTGACAGCTTAAATAAATGACCTTGATTCATTTCAACACACTGTACCCATAGGAACACGGAAACCCCCTTCGGTGCGTACAGCCTTCTTGGGTCGATCCTGACAATCGCACAGCGGCCTGTTTTAAAGGCCTGCCCTGCTGCTGGGAGGGGCGTTAAAAATACGAATCAAGCGCATCAGGTCCCCCCCCCGCCCACAGAGTACGTACAATACTTGGGAGTCAGTAATGACTTAGAATAGAAGCTGCTGCAGTTCTCACCTGACTGTGGTGTTGGACCAGGGTCAATGCTTTCCACTTCCAGGATGGTGAGTTAAAGGACCTCTGCTTCTACAAAAGGAGGAGAAGAATCTGGCATGTGATAAGACCTCTATCAAAATCTATTTGATTCTCAAAGCAAGCTTAAATATGTTTAACTGGAAAGAGTTCACAAAACAAGACTACACAGCATAATAAAAGAGCAAGAACTCCTCTACGTTTTACATAAGCATTATATCAGGTATTCACAAAAACTAACAGTAAGATGTATGGGTTGTCCCAACTCGTCCTACATCACAAAGTCTCAATTACTCCACGAAGCAGATTCAAAGACAATATTTTTGTACAATCCTCAATTCATCAGAACAAGTTGCAGTCCAGATTACTATTAAATATTCAATTTATCTTTGAGATTTATAATGAGTATTTTACATTTTGTCAAACTGGTATAAGATGTGCCATGCAGCCATATTGCTAAATAGCAAAATTAATTCTGAACAAAGAGCCAATGAATGACGTGCTGTGATTGGTAGAAAGAATAATTACTTCCAGGAAAACATGCCTGCAAAACTCAAGAAGCATATCAGCACTTTAGCACACAACACAAACCAGAGGCTCTCATATGCACGACGTAAACACACTCATGTACAACAAAGTTTTGCAAAACTGCTTTTTCAGTCTTTTCAGACTGCGAAAGAAATGCAAATTATCAGGTGACCCTAAATATCCAACAGCATGATCATATGTGTGCTGTAATGGAGTGCTGTGTATCCCTTTGCCTTGGGCGCACTGCAGCCAGGTGTAGGCTAAAAGGTCGCTATGCCCTGCATTGGATGAGGAGCATAAAAAATACATGGAGGATAATCTATTCCACAGTTCATTTAGCAGCACTGAGTCTTTAAGGTAGAGATGCAACAATCCGATATCTGGATCGGCATCGGCGCTGATCCAGACCTATTTGACGGCTCGGGAGCGAGGAGCGTAAGATAAGACGTGACGATCTGGGAGTATTTTACGCATTCAACAGGAACCAGTAGCAGAGCGATTTGCAATCTATGTAAAATAAAGTTTTGAGAAGTGGGAATAGCGTTTAATGGACAATCCCATTTAAAGCGCACGCAACTGTGAGAGACAAAAAAAGGCAATGGATGATTTGGGAGTCGCTAACTTAACTGGACTGTCTTGCGAACTCACTGCAGCTTGTGATACAAGAGGGGCTTCCATTGCATCAAAAGTGTAACTGCGCTGACACCAATGGGAGAAAAACTTAAAATTTTAAGCATTCGCCACTTGTGTATACTTGCTTTGAAGATATTCATATTGAACTGCAAATGCCTCAAAAACACTTAAAACAAACGAGGTGGAACAGCACGTTATGTATGTTTGTAGTAGCCTAATTAAATATTTAATTGTATTGGAATCTGTATCAGCAGTTGTGTATCGAAATAAATTTTATATATATATATATATATATATAAAAAAAATATTACATTACACAGCAGCCTTAGGTCACCTGCGCCTGTAAAAAATAATGCATAAGAAATGTTTCTTTACCCACATTCTACAAAACTGAATTAACTTTTTTTTCCATGCAAAACGAAGTTATGGAACCATGAATGCTACTTATGAAGAGCTACAGGAAATTCCTGAGCCACTTCCACTTTTCACATGGCCATGTCCCTTTACATTTTAAGTTCCCCTCTCAGCACCAGCAAATTCATTCATATTATGCCGCAACGCAAAATTGTATACAGAATTGCATATTCTCTCTCTCTTACTTACACACACACCTAGTGGTGGGCAATACAACAGTTTACCAAGATCAATTGCAACTGGACCAATGATAAGCATTTCGATACACGAAGCAGCACCACATTTAATTTGACTTAGCAGACGTTTTTGTCCAAAGCAACGCACCGGCAAGGCAAGTAGTACATTATAAACATACAAGCATTGAGGAGGTATGAATATGGCTAGGCTGAGATTCCAATAAAAAGTTACAAGTTACTTGATATCATTATTATAATAAAAGAACAGACCGACGAGCACCCTTGACACGATGCTGCATGTTTGGAGGCCAGAACCGTACAAGAAAAACCAATGTGAAGCAAAGCTATTTTATCCTGAATAACATCTCAATGCCGTCTGTTTCTTGCACTTCTTTGTCAATTATCTGTCTCCATCAATCACAACTTTCACACTGTGTGTGTTATACAAGCTAACAAAAACCTGGTATCATATTAGCACATGAAGCAATTAATACTCAAATAATTTCCATTAGAGAAAGACTTATCAAGGTGAGGGTCACAAGAGTATGCAGGCAGACGCTGCTTCCGACAAATGAATTAATAATATGAAGCCTTTCCTTATTGTAATATGGAATTAAACTTGGTGCCTCCTTTACCTCAAGAAACACACACGTTATTCTATGAAGGATTTCAGACATGCTTCAGAATGCATGGTGCATTCACATTAGCCAAGGCTACGCAGATCTCTCACCCTCCCCCCAAGCAATTTAACATAGAGTTTGGACAGCAACTTCCCTGAAACTGGCTAGTTTCTCGGTGAACCATTCTGCATATTTCATCAAGCATTGTAAATCCAAAAAATAAAACAAGTACAATAGTGTGGGATCTTAATTTGAGACGGCATAAAACACAAAACAAGGATATAAGGCAATATAGGCACATGAAGGACACCTTTCCATCACTACTGTGAAAAACTGGCCATCTTTGCCAATGGGTCATATCTCCCAGCTACCAGAAATACTTCCGCCCTGACCTGAAGATTTTACTCAACTACAGACAAAATGGTGAAAGAGAAGGATCTGAATAAATATGGGATCTCGATACTTTGCACATCTTCATAAATTTTTCAATAAGATAAAATTAAAACATCAGAAACTTCTTGGGATGAATGAAAGTTTCCTTCAATCTAATTGGTCTCCAAATGTTACTGAACAACATGAGGTAAAGAAGGGCTTTGTTTGTAAAGTCAGTTGGAGAGCTGGGGGGTGTTTCACAAAGTAGAATTTCTCAGTTAGCTGGGTTAACTTAAACTAGAAGTCAGGATTGTCCAATAAGAATGCTCCTTACCTAAACTCTTATTGGACGATACTGACTTGTAGATTAAGTTAGCCCAGCTAACTGAGAAATTCTACTTTGTGGAACACCCCCCTGGAGGATGTACAAATGCTGTGTGTGGAACTCCACAGTAAAAGATTAAAGACAGGAACTTGCACTGCAGTATATTTACATTCTGTTCTATAAAAAAATATTCCTTAATTCGATGCATTGTGTTGAACTTGTTGCACAGTTGTCCTTTAATCCCTGCAATAAAACACTATTAATGTATTGTATTGATGTACTAAAACTCAAACAGGTTAACCATGCCAAAACATTTTTTCTGGACAGATTTTGCTTGACTCAATCTAATGTGTCCCATCACATTAACGTTTTAGAATCACTAATATGAATGCAGTATCTTTCTGTGGCCAAATATCTCAGCTACACAAGTGTCAAGTGGATAAGTTACATTTTGGTTCCAGTTAAGTAATACTTTGAAAATAATTAAACACCCTTCATGGACATATGAAAGGTGTGTAGACACGGTGCTTACCAATTTACTCAAATAGCAGACTTTGATTTGGAACAGGGGTATCCATTATTAAAACCACAAGATATCACACAGCTTTTCAATCTTTAATAAACACCTATTTTAACACTTATTTGGTTTAATTATGACCTATTATTTTTGAGATTCATACACCGTCTAATAGTATATCATAATTAATTTAGACTGAAGAAAAGAACAATTTCCATCATAAACACACAGGGACACACAGAGGGCCCTACAAGCAATATAGATACACTAATGAAGCTACAGGAGCGACCCAAAATGCCCAGAGCAGGGGCCTGTACTACGAAGCGGGGTTACTGGCTTATCGGGGTAACTTCTCGGATTTAAGGTAGTCTGGGCAAAATGTAAGTGAACGAATATGAAGTCTAAACTGTGATACCTTAAATCCGACAAGTTACCCCGATAAGCCAGTAATCCTGCTTCGTAGTACAGGCCACAGCCCTTTATAGCACTGAGATTCTGCATCCAAACCCCCATCCCTGGGGCCGTGAAGCAATGGTGCCCCCCAAGGGCAACTGTCTGAACGGCCTTATTCTTGCACAACACCTGGGGCTCTCTTTCATGCCTTCACACCCAAGCAAAAGTGGTTTTGATGCATGTACGGCTACTACAAATCTTCTTAAAAGCTTAAAATTCATTAACCTTTTCTGGCTTGTTCTTTGTAAACTATGTGGTTAAATATTATCTAGCAGAAACATTCAATCTATAAGCAGGTAAACTCACAATATCAGGGCAAGTCTTTACAATTACAGAGCATGACAACCTGTGATCACAAGCACCAGCTGAGCAGTTACAGGATGCTAACGGTGAAACTAAAAATGAAGTATAGGACTAGACTTGTACATCATTTATATTAAGCATATCTGGTCATGCTGAAGAGATATTTACAGTAGAAGGATTACAATTACAGTGACTTAATCCAACAAGCAAAAGACCATAAAAGGATGGAGGGCAGATATTTCATTTAGAGGAAATCGGAAGGGGTTTCTCCATTTATTGGAGAGCACAAAAAACATTAAAGGAAAAGGTTATTCCACAATTAACCACTAATATACCAGCTTAGAACACTACGTTAAATGACATCTATCCATAAGAAACAGCATCCATCACAACAGCAGAACATTCTCATAAACAACATATAAATGACAGTACATACAGAAGCTGTTCGCAAAATCACCCAATTTCACACAGAATCTAAAGACTAAGGCAGCGACAAAACATTTATGGAAGTAGAATTAAACCAACGTCACTCTGCAAAAACAAAAAAGCTATGTTGTGTGTGGAGGCCATGTGGCAGAGCTCACCATCAGCATCCAGCAGTCTCACGCAGGCCCTGAGAGGAGAACTGTCACATTCATAGGTCATTTATACCTGTTCTGTTGCTCTACATCTGACCCGTCACTTCTCTCTGTATGCTGAAAAAGGTCCATAAGCCCAAAGTGTTTCACATCAGCTGGTCTACACATAACTACTTACATGTTCCTTGGTGTACATACGTATATGTATATATAAATATGCATACAGCAGCTAAAGTCCAGGGGCTTCCCCAGATGTGTTGGACCAGGCCACAGGACAGTTAGTTGTTATTCTAATTAGCATTTTTTTTATTAATACTTTTTTTCACCGCTGTTTTTATCCAAAAGGACGCAGATGCAATTCTGTGAGACATCAAGCAATCAGGTTCCAACTAAGTTATTTTAACCAGTTTTGTACTTAATAAGCTTCAGTATTAAGGTTTTTCCATTTGTGTTGCTCTTGCTTTTCATTGAATATTGAGTACTTAAATGTGAATTCATCTGGTCAACACTGAAAAATAAATTCTTAGTGCTACATCCACCATTTCATATGAAAAAGAACCTATAGGAATGATGTAATCTGTCGTTCCTTGAATATGCACAAGCAAAACTGCATTCTGAACTGACCTGATCAATATTCCACAATATTTTAGAGTTCCATGAGTGAAAATATATATTATATATATATATTAATCCCAAAAGGCTGTGTCGGGTTAAAAGCAAAATGAGGAGACACACGATGATAATCCTAACATGCAATTAAGGCTCTCTTCAAAATGTTTTCCTCTGATCCAGCAGAGAGCCCACTTCAAAATGAGTACAACTTAAGCTTCTGCATTACCATAAAGCATGCACCAGTCAGTGTTTCTTATAGTTATGGCATATTTTCCTCAAAATGGGAAATAAAAGGACTCGGTGATGCTGAGATCAGCCCTCCTACAGGCACCCTCAGAGATGACAGCGAGCCCACACACTCCCTACTTCAGAGTGGAAGGACACCAGGCAGGAAGGGGCACGCCGCCCTTTACACACCGTAAATAATGGACCACAGACGTACATTACAGGCCAGTCTGCGCTTTCTCCGCTAACACCTACTAGTAAAAAGGAAACAGAAAGTCCGCCGAATGATGCCATTAACTTTAACAAAGGGGCCCACAATGCTTCTCCATACGGCGATACAACGGCGCCTTTTCCCCAGTCACCTCATGCAGTCCCGTATGAAACGCAATAACGGAGTTGTTCATCAGTGTTGATTAATTTTATAACACTGCGGTGGCTCTCGAACACGCGTCACGACAGAGCAGGGCAGGGCTATCGTCAAAGCCCGTGCAGTCGCATCCTCACCTCGGCCACAGGCGTAAATCCGAGTTTGGAATCACGCCGCAGGCCGGTAACCAGCTCGGCGTGGGCCGGACAGCTTTTCCGCGTAAATACAGCAGAGCAGGTCGAGCCGATAAGCCGATGCACCAGTAATGGCAGCCTTCCCCCCGTCCCCCTAAACACGTACATGTATCGATGGTGTTCGTCAGCGCCCGGCCGCCCGCCGTACCACCTTGGGCCCCCGTCTCTCCGTGCCCGGTAAACCAGGATCGCCGGTAAAAGTTTCCGCGGCCGGACAATGAGCCGCGACGTTGCGCGCGGTGCGGCCGCCCGCACCGCCGTACCCCCGGCGCGCGGCTCAGCTTATGTAACCCGTCGGCTCTCGGATCCTCATTTCGATGTGATTGATTCGCTTCGGCACCGGCAGCGGACGGGCTGCGTCTCCCATAAGGCCTCCGCGGAAAGCGTGGGGCGATCGCCTTAAACCCGCTTTCCGACCGACCGGGTTAACCGGGAGCAAACCCCGGCGTGACGTCACGAAGCGGGGTCAAACGCGACCCAACAAGCACCGGCACTGCCGCCGTTATGAAACCGCCTCTCGCCTCTACTTCGAGCCAAGCATGTCAGTACACCAGAAGCCGCAAAATAAAAACAACGACGAAAAATTATCAAAATCGCGTATTTTGTCGTTGGGTCGGCTGGGGTGACTCTAGGGAGGTTTAAGCGACACGGCAACGTTCCTGCAGAAATGACAGTAAAGTGTATCAACGAGTGAAGGCTCCCGCTTTCGCAAAGTCATTGTCAGGAAAAAGCGCATCGTCTCAATTACACTTTCATCGCCAATGCATTTCTTCAGAATTATATAAACGACATATCCAATATTGTAACGGACAGACAACGTGCATCACCACACCACTGCTTCGGAGCCCCCCTGAATACCCCCCACCCTCCTCCCTCTCGCTCGTCTCCCGGTCGCTGCCGCCATCTTAACTTTTCTCCTACCTGAAATGTCCAACCAAATTTCTTTCACTAAAAAGTCGATGAAGAAGCCGTCATCCACCTGAAATCGCACTCAATCCGCAACGGGGCCACTCAGATCTGTCTCTCGGTACCCAACGACATGCTCGTGGGACCGGGGGAGCGTGAAAAAGTGCCGGATGAACGAGTGCGGGGTCTAGCTTACTGAATATAGCGGTTGTGGGGAGGAGACTTCAGACGGAGCGAAATGGTGGAAAAGCCGCAGATGACAAAGTGCTGACAATGAAACCTCGCGATACTTCCGCGAGCCCGCCACGGTGGACGTCTGTTCTCATGCTTTTGGCATGATGGGAACACTAGTCCGTAAGACTGAGTTCCCAGCCCGTTCCATGGTTAGTTTATTACCTGTTAGTAAAAAAGAAAACAATAAAACATAAATACTCCTGCAAGTACACGATGCAATGGGCTTTTAATAAACATGTCAACTCTCATCAGTATTATGTCCATTGTGCATAATATTATTGTTAATCACCCAACCTTGCACCTCTTTTAGTTTTGTGTGTGTGTGTGTGTATGTGTGTATAATATATATAAAATGTGTTTTTGTTTGCTTGCTCGCTTGGATGGCCATTTATTGATCTCTGACAGTCTCCAAGAACTACATGTGTCTGTGGTATAAAAAATGACAGTTAAATTGCAAGGTGACAGTAAAAGAACATCGGTTGTGAAAAAGTGTATAATTTCAGACAAGGAACCTGTACAATTATTGGTCTTTTCTTTCTGGTATAAATAAAGGTCAACATAGCTATTAAATTTTCAATGGAAGATTAGATGAAATGAAGAGTCGATGTTTAAAGTGGCAATTAAGCCACAGATAAGCTGGAAGACAAAGTCTATGATAATGACTGACAAAGACTGACACAGACTGTTTTGGTTATCATCACATTAGAAAACTGCCTATTCATTCTTATTTTTTGAAAACTTTTTTTTATGAATATATAGCAAAGTTATTCTGAGGGAAGACACGCCTTGAGGTGGAGTTTCTGTTTCAATATCTAACTGCACTCAAATTTCCATCTGGAGTTTTAAGTGTGAGAGGTTCTGTAATGCCTTCCCAAAACAGGTCAGCCCCCCCAGCCAGAACACATCAGGACAGCATTTTTGATCTTTAAATCAGATAGCACCGGACTTTTATCTTAATTGCACATACACCGATCAATTTATTTATATTTATTTAAATTATACTTATGTATATTTATTTCTTACACTGTATTCCGTTTGAGTACTGAGTACTATTTACACTATGGGTATTGTCTTTCTTTTACACTATTTATCTGTGCACTTTAGTTAACTCAGTTTTGTATGCAAAAACAAAAACATCTTGCAGGATAAATAAATTACATTTTATCATTTTGTCATTTATCATTTTATCATTTTGTGGTGATTTGCAGTGACCTACAGAAGCTAAGATATCTCACGGAAATAATTATAGGACCTTATGCAATAACAGAAAAGCACTAACAATACATGGTGAAAACATCCATGCTCTCAAAATAACTGGTAAGATGACAGTCAATTAAGCCTTTACTGCCAGCGTTGGGTGTTAGCACAGTCATCCAAAGTTTATTAGAAAATGACTCTTCTCTGTGTAATCTAACAGTATTTTGTAATCAGCTGTAATTTTCAAATCTTCTGTAGCACATTAAATCAAATATATGTATGGGGTGTAGTTAGATACTACGGGCCCCCTGGCAAAGTGTCACTTTGTGCCCCTAGATTTTTCTGACTGGGGCCCAAAATTTATATTGTGGGGCCCCTATAAAGTGCTGTCCCCCCGCCCAGGTATACTTATAACCATCCGACGCTCCTGGATCTATATCTACGGAATATTACACAACATCATGATAATGAGAAAGATTACTTTGAAATTTAAATTTGAAAATTTAAAATTGAAGTAGCCAATTTGTTCCTAGCTGTGAATGTGTGTGTGAATGGTGTGTGTGCCCTGCAATGGGCTGGCGCCAACCCTGCATGGTGCCCATTGTTTCCAAGACCCTCTGGACCCCTGCAACCCTGCATAGGATAAAACAATATAGGAAAAAATGAATGAAAAATAAAAACCTCCTCTAGCATTTCTCATATTAGTGTGCTAACTTTTGCCAATACTCAGAATTGTGTTTTTTCCTAGCTGTCAAAAGCACAGCACATCATAGCAATCAGATTACTTCAGAGATTTAAGTCTACTAAATCAGGGGTGCCCAATCTTATCCGCAAAGGGCCAGTGTGTATGCGGGTTTTCGCTGCAACTCCCTAATTAGAATACTAATTAGAGGACTGATTGGCTGAAGAGTCCTCACACCTGGGTTTGAATAGCTGACCTACAGGTTATCCCAAAAACCGGCATACACACCGGCCCTTTGCGGATAAGATTGCCCACCCCTGTTCCATGGCCATTCTTGCATTTTTTCACACTGATATGTTTTTTAACAAAAATGAGGACAATTTCTGTTGGTTCTGTGACATGTTCAGAAATTGTGTCACATCAATCATGTCAGACAAACTTAAAAAGCAAACTTAACATAGCTACAACGCATAGCATATGTTTACAACTGGCATATTGAACTCTTATGTAGGTGTCTGCTTGACAGAAAGTGCTTAAAGGGTTAACAGAATAGTTGAATTGTAAAGAACAACAGTAAACAAAAAATTCTGGTCGTGCCACTTTGATTTTAACCATTTTTAAACTTTTTTTTTTATTTTGGGCAGTGAGCTAGTCATGTTCCATGATACAAGTTCTTTCTTATCCATAAACATTCAGTCTGCCATTGATTTTGCTCATGTTGCTGGAATTACAAGCGACATCCACTTATGTGCGACTGAAGCTTTGCGCTTTGTTTTTGTCTGAGAAGAGTGTGTTTGTGACTAATTATAATTTTGCGATTTTTATCTAGTAGTGACTAATCAGGAATCGTTGCGCCTTGATCTCAGCTCAATAGTACATCATTGCTAAATCATTTACATATTTCCATGGTCTAAAGTTTTAAAGCCAATACCTAGGTTACGTAAATGCATTGCATAAGCAAAGCTTCCATTTCACGTAGAAGCATATAGCTGGTAACACAGTCTGAGCTTGTATCTTGTAGGTGTTGGCATAGGTATGGTGAATGTGTGAAGCTCTGTTTTATGAAGTGTGCAGTGAGAAATGTAAGGGTGTGAGATTAATGGGAACTGCACTGCGGTCCATGATCTTCATAGCTCAGGAAGTGATTAGGCGTTGTAATTACTCAGGCGTACTTGCAGCTTGAGATATAACCTTGACGCATAGGGTCCAGCAATGCCTTCCATCAGCAAAAATTTGGTTTGAGGCTGAGGTTAGGACTGCCTGCGATTGGGAAGGTCGTCGGTTCAAATCCCATGGTTGGAACGGTGGTGTCATCATTGGGCCCTTGAGCGAAGTCCTTAACCCCCAGTTGCTCTAGGGACTGGCTGACCCTGCTTTCTCAACTGTGCATCGTTTTGGATAACAGCGTTTGGATACGTGGGTCTTCATAAATGACTATATGATGAGGTGGAACTTGCAGAAGTGAAAGGTATTTATATTTGCGGGTAAACTCAATTTAGTGAACGTTTTAATTCATTGTGTCGCTCCCGTATTAAAATTCAATGTCGATTTGCCCCAGTGATTCTGCTGACTTACCTGCGGATCGTGCCTGTGTAAGAAGGAAGGCGTATAGTGTCATGGAGAGCTGCTTCGTAATCAGGACCTTTCTGTGTAATGGTGCGGTCCTGGGAACAAATGTAACTTCTTTTTTGCATCAGTACTGCTGGGAACTTGTGCATAAATGCATGACGAGCTCTTCTTAGTTTACGGTGCGAATGTTCAGAACTGCAGAGCGCTCACCGACCACCATCTCCTGCTCATATTTTACACGCATTATACATTGGCAGTCCTCTCCTATATCAGTTGTACCTTCTAGGAGACAGTTTATTAATTTAGATCAATGCAAAGCCTGCCTGTCCGAAATAAAAAGAAAATACAGCACTGCACTCAGGAAAAGAGAGAATTAAAAGCATGTGAACATTTTTGTCTCGTGGGATGAAGAACCTGATCTTTGGTCGATAGTGGCGGTGACTGAGGCGTTATTCCAGTGTGCGATTGACTACACAGGCTGTGTGAAATGTCATGGTCATCTGCAGGTCCAGAGTCTATTGTAGGTTCCTGTTGATAATTTGGATATCAGCTCCATACATAGCCTTCGAGATCAGAACATTGCCCCAATTGTAATGCTCTGCTTAATATTCCAGCTATACATGTCTAGTTTTAGGTGCAACTCTTTACTTATTCATGTTTCAGCCACAACTTGCATGAGGATTTGTAATGGACTTCTTATATATTGGAGCCGCAGAACATTTGGTTGGAAGAGGAAATAAAATTGGCATTTGGGGCCAAGTGCTGCTGCATTTTCTTAACTTTGGTTACAGTTATGTTTCCTGTCTGCCGTTCTAACAAAGACCATTTTGTTTTAGAGGCACATCCTATCTTGGTGTCTGTAGATGGTAATGCTTTACATTAACTGCACCAACATAATTCCTTCATAATGCATTCATAGAACATGCAGTGCACCCCTCAAAATGCATTCATAGAAAATTCAGTGCACCTTCATAATGCATTCATAGAACATTCAGTGCACATTCACAATGCATTCACAGAACATACAGTGCGCCGTCATAATGCATTCATAGAATATTCAATGTGCCTTCATAATGCATTCATAGAACATTTATAAGTAACATGTAAGTATAGCTTAACATGCTAACATACCTTAAAAGCTTTCATATGTATTAATAACAGACATTATATTATAATGACAAACCTTATAATCATATAATCATGCAGTGTTTGTTATTAATGTATATGGAGGCTTTTATGGTATGTTAGCATGTTAAGGTATACTTACATATGCAAGGGTGCCAACTCAGGCATCTGGCGTGACACTCGCACTTTCTCACACTCACGCAAGAAATCTTATGGCAAGTCTATATTATTTCATTATAAACCTAAAATTAGCTACATCAAAAGTGTTCGGGTAGTTTGCAAACCTTAAAGAATATTTACAAGGTAATAACACTGTTACATACGTGTAAATGTGTGTGCATGTGTGTGCAGACTTGCCTGGAACTGAAAATCTCATGCCAGCCTACTGACCAAAGTCGGCAACACTGATGCTGCTTATGAACATTCTATGAGTGCATTATGAATGCGTTATGAAGGTGCAGTTAACGCCAAGCGTCACCCTGTAGATTGGGTATCGGTGGATGGGCTGCGATGCAGAGGTGGTGGAGTGATACGAATTTTATTCTTCCAGCAGGGCTCCCTTCCTGTTTTGGCTGTGGAGGCTAATAGGATTTGAAGGTGCATACAGGCACGGAATCAAAGATATGATCGAGTCGGGGCCGTGGATCTGCTGCACCCCCCTGTGAGCCGGGGGGGGGGTGCTGTCTCAACAAATGACTTTGTTTGCAAAAAAGAACAAAGATGTGAATCTGTGAAAAGGACAAGTGGATGTAATAAAGGAAGATTCCAGGCCTTGTGTGATTTTAATGCTTTAAGAATTTAAGAACTGTGGTAATGCTTTTCTTAGTAATAGTTCTTTTTTAAAGGTTGAGTAAGGCAGTTGTTAAATGGATTTTTTTAATGAGTGAGTTAATAGGCGGGGCCTGAACGGTGGACGGCCTTGGTACAATGAAACATGATAAAAACTGCTCCGTTTTGCGCTGCCTCTGAAGAAAACAATGGCTTGCCTTGCTGCTGCGTCTCTCTACACCGGTTGCTCCCAGACCTTGAAGAATCCTTCAGAGTCACCCAGTCTGCTGTGAGGTGACACCAGCGCCCCCTCCCAGATCAGGATTAATATTTAAACGATCTTCAGCTTCCTCATCTTTTCCCATTTTAGGAACTTATGTGCCACCGTTATCCAGAAAAGGGAATGCATGAAGACAGACGCAGGGTATTGGATCTCTTTGACCCTTGACTCCTCTGTGACGTGGGGTCGAAGTTCAGAGATCGTTCTGACCCCAGGAGAAATTAGCTGTACGTTCTCAGATGGCAACATTCAGACTGTTTTGGTTTTATGTTTCCATCTAAAGAATTACTAAATATATCAACACTTTAATAAGCTAGTTTTTATTGTATTATAAGTTTAATAAAGGTGGCTGTTTAATTCCTTATTAAATCACTCTTTATTAAACCATAATGAACTCTTGCTCTCTAGAGCAGATATAAACAGATATGCATACAAAAAAGAAGTAAAAATAATGGTAAACATATCTGAAAGAGGAGATAATAAATAATTATTTGTGGTAATCATAGTATGGCAATTTGTATCTTGCATAAATTATTTTATCCTATATATATATTCTGCAGGTTCAGAAGGATTTACCTTGATCAAGATAATTTTGAGTTCTAAAGGAAACTAAAGTGTAGTTACTCTTGTGTGAATTATGTAGCAGATTGATTCATTTTAAGGAATTGTCACATCTTTCCTGCAGTATTTCAGTTTCTGTATATTTATATTATTTGTTGTGTGTGTGTGTGTGTGTGTGTGTGGGCATACACCAGGGAATCACACAGCTTACTTCTGCTCTTAGTTGAAGGAGGTATTACGTTTCAAAAGATTTTTGGGGCAAAACTTCTGGAAAGGTTGATTCTGCAGCAAAAATTATGGCTTACTTTAGTTTCTCTTTCACAACCCTTTTAAAAATGTGATTTATAAATGTAGGACATTAGGGTTCTTAAACTATTTATTTTGGCTTTTAGACTTAATTTCTCATAACCTTTTGTGATTAGATTTTTTTTCTTTTTCTGACCCATATCCTTGTTAAACACACAGCATGATAAAGCTGCCATTTTCCTTGGTGCTTTTTAAATCTAGAATTGTGATGCTGCATATTGATTAGTCAGAGATGTTCTTTTTTTTTTTGTGCGATAACTTCATGCTTTTGAACTTAACGTGTTGAAGTCCTACCTCAGTTTGAGTGACGGTCAAGCTGCCTGCGCTGGTTGTTTTTCATTTAGGCGGCATCTAGGAGGAACATTGCTAGGAATGCTAATATCTGGGCTTAGGGACGTCATTCCGGAACATTCAGGACTTGAGCCCCGGGAGGCAGAACCTCAACATGGACTGTTAATGCTATGTGAAAATGAGAACCACCTTTAAGAGACAGAACCCTACATCCCTCCCTGCCACATCTTACCGAACAGGTGGCTCTTTGCTTTCAGCTAGCGCTTAATTACGGTTTGATAGATTTCACCCAGAAAGATGGGTGAATGCGTATACATGTGTGTCTCACATATGAAAGGTCTGATTCCAGAAAGCATGTCTGAAATATGGTTTAGTTTCAGTATAAGACTCTCTCCAAAACAGCCAACATGATTTTCTATGTGTCTTCTGACTTGATAAGTCTGTTCGCTGTTATATTTTATATTAGCAATACTGTCCTATATTGGATTCTACAAGGGAAATGGAAAGCTTCTAACCTCCAATCTGCATGTATTATAGTACAGAATTATAGTCTGGTAATGTATGTATATTCTGTGAATGGAGAATCAGGAGTGATTGGGGCTTATTAACCTTAGTCAAAACAATAACTCATTTAATGATATCTGTAGTACACCAAGGGTTTGCATGTAACTTTGGTTATAAACTTTCAGTCGATATGTTTGAAGGATGATGCGAAGCTGCAGGGCTTGGAGCCTCTCTGAACGCTTCCTGTATGATGTGATAGTGTTTCGTTGGCCATGAGGGGCTTTCCCAGTCACCTGTGGGAATGCTGAATTTTCCCGTCTGGTTTCGGAAGCTAACAGGCCACACTTAAGCTGTTAAGCTTTTTATGCCTGTTTTTACTCTGCTGTTTCAGGATGTTTAATAATTCATCACACTTTAGGCTTTGAGACACAAACCCCAAAGTCAATAGCATCACATTTTCCTGTTATGTCACATATTTATAGGCAACGTAATATGGATTGTTGGGATTTTTTTCAGTGGGAAGAGACTGGAAACATGGGAAGGAATAATAGGAAAAACTGAAAATTATTTCTTTATCTCTGTGACATAGACCATTAAGTAATACATTTGTAAATTGCATCTATAGAAAATACAAATATTGTAATATTTAAAATACTAAAATACATTGAAGCTGATATGTTCAGTGAACAAATATACTTCAATAAACAACAAATATACAAATATATAGAATCATATTTATGTCTTTAAGCATGTGCCTATGCAATATAATATATAAACAAACAAATTTTTTCTGAGAAACATTTTAACATCGTTGTGTGTGAACAGAACAAGGTAGAGGGAAGTTAAGGTGACTCTTACATGTTTTGTTTTTTTTCTGCTTCCAAAATAATGTAAGCTATGTATGCTTAATGAACCAGAACATCAGCTGATCTAGTAGCATAGCTCAGAGGCCAGGCCCCATGGTATTACCATGCATGCAACTCTGTGCCCTCAATGGTAAGAAGGTTCTGGAAAGAGTGCTAAATTAATCCAGCCCACACCCATCCTCGCTCAGTGTAATTGGAAACCCAGCGTTGTGTAGTTGAGTGACAGCAATTAGAGACAAAAGTCTCCTAACGACTGACATGTTTCTTTATACTTGGCGTGCCGGGTGAGTGTCGTGGGATTCGGGTCCTTAGTTACGTGGTTCCTGTTTACGAACTCCTCGCAGGCACTCTGGGGCATCGTTATCCACACTTTATCCGAATGTCTTGAAGCGGTTCGTTTGGCTTCAGGGGAGGGTCACCAGCCCCCGAAGAAATTCTGCGTCATTTGCATAAAGCCATAGACGGTGGTTTTCATTTTTGTGTTGCGGTTAGCGTACTGGCTCTGTCTTATGGCTAGCTGTAAAGGCTGTGTTCAACTCAGCCGGAAAAGGTGTGTGAGGAAGCGAAGAGCAAGGCAAGGAAATACCCCGCTGTGATTTGTGGGTGCGGAGGGCCATGTCACATGACTGGACTCTGGGCTGAGAAGTCAAGTGTTCAACCTCTCATGCAGTTCTCCACCACACTGCGGTCTCCGGTTACATATTCTCTCGTGATGTTTTTTCAGGCATGCCAGAGTCCTCTTGCTCTGTCGGGTCATTACTTTGTCACTTTTTAAATAGACAAGACAGCCTCCTAGCCCATGCATAGAAAGTAGCACTGTTGTCATTTAATTAGTGCTGCTGCCATTTGTTTTGGGGATATCTTGCTGTAACAGCTCACAGATCTTATTAGGGATGGAAAGCAAAGGAAGGGGCAATTCGATTTTGTGTTGAGCGTACCTGTCTTCAGATACACATAGCTGTGCATGGCAACCTCTTCTGCGGTGGTTCAGTGATTGACGTTTTATGCATAATGAAAGAAGAAGTCCTTTTAAAACCATACGGCTTTCACAGTTTCGTTTATATACACGGATCGCACTATGGTGTACCTCGTAAAGTTTATATTTAAAAGGGGTGGATACACTGGAAACAGGTTTAAGTGAGTTTTATGTTCTAGAGCTATAAGGTGTGATCATAATAGGAACCTTTGCGGATTCTTCTTGAATCTGCATGTTTGGTATCAGAAGAGTCATCACTTGGTAAAGGCATGGTATATAACGGAAGTGTTTATATGCATTGCACATATATTTTATGTGTGACTCTTTCTGCCTTACTCTATACATTTTTAATATGGGTTGGAGCTTTGATACATTATTAATACCTGTTCCCGGTTTTTATGTTGTCGGCTAACGAGTTGCTGGCTAATTGGTCAGGTCACACGGTGGCCTTCTTGCACGAGTAGCGCTCAGAAGCGGTATCCCTGTTGTTCCATTTTAAATTTAGCAAGTAGTGTAAGTTTCAATGTTAAGAAGTATGAATGCAATATTTTTCGGAAATTATGTCGCACTGCTGTGGTATTGATATGACTCTACTTACTCCAGTAGTTGCATAAACACAAGGGCTGCACATATTTTAGAATTGTAATGGTAATATTCTGTTTATAGTACATATATTTTCAATGCTTTATGTGACTAAGAGGGACTGGGAAATAAATAAGGTCACTAATTATTCGGCACATTGTACGAGACGGATAGACAGACAGACAGATAGACAATGTCTTACAAGAGTTCTTCATAGACACCTGAATGTTCTTGACAACAGCTGACTATTGCAAATATAATTTCTGGACTCTTATTGAGACCATTAGGAATAGAGTTTTTCAGGGTTGTGATTTTAAAACGGAAAATGTGAAATTCTCTTCCAAATTGAAAAAGCCTTTGTGTATTTTTCTCAGAATTGCATTTTTTTTGTGATTGTGAGGCTGGGTATTCTGGGTATTCTGCTAAGCCCCCCACCCCCCAGAGCAGCAAAAATCAATTTTTGTCAAATTATTTACATTAAAAACATTTCAGTGGCATAGGGTATCTGGCTGCTAACTAGTGTGTGTTTGTTTTACGTGAAAAGTAGTGAAATATTACAACTAGTGTAAATAACTGTAATGTCAAGGAATGCAAACAGAGGTAATTGATTTTTTTTTTTCACTTGCTCTTTTGCGCCCCCTAATCAAGTGGCACTTGAGGGGAAGGTAGATCTCCAGGAGCAAGGTTAGGCAGCCCCATTTTAACGTACCGTCGGCTGACTAAGAAAACCTGTGTCTGCAAAATCATTGTTTTCCAGGAGATGCAAAAGACTATTTTCCCGCCAACTTTCTTGTTGTAGTTTATGACATATTAGAAAAAATAGAACATAAAGAACTTAGATTTGTATATAAACATAAGCACACTGTAAAGAACTTTGGGTATCTTATATGAATGTAACATTCATTCGTTCATTAGGTGAACATGGAGCGGCAAACACAGCTCATAAAATTCTACTTCAATGTTTGTATGTCTTACAAAGACATTCTTGTTACACCGTGATAAAGTCAGCCTCCTGTTCAAACTTCAGCTCCAACTGAGAGCTAGGAGCAAAAATGTGGACTGCCTGCGGGCCCCCAAGGGCTGGGCTGGGAAACACTGCTCTAGGGGTTGACGGTTATCAGCCTGGCCAATTATCAGATCTGATATTCGATATTTTTATGATTATCGGAATCGTTTTTTATTCGATTGTCGATAAAATAATAAAAAAAGTAAAAATTTGCTGCTTTGGCTCTAATGCAGCTACCTGTCTGTATGTAGACACCAAGTCCCACCCACAGCACTGTCTAATTGGTTACAAGTCACGAGTAATAGCCTATCAACACTGAAGGCTACTGTGCCTCAGAGCACAGAGGAACATGTGCAGACTGTAGCAGCTCTGGCTAGTGAGTGGAGTTGATCTGAAGTTGCAAAAACACCACAATTTCATGATCTATTTCTGTGATGACTTGCGTGCCTAGTATCCCAGCTACACTGAAAATGCCCAAAAGATACACTTTGTTGCAGTGATATACTGTTAATTATAATGAGATAATATCATTCATTTGTGAGGTGAGGCTATATCTTTGAGTAACCTTTGTTTCAGTGCAAATGGAACTTATTTTAGCTACCATATTGTGAATGTAACATATGAGTTGGTGTTCTTACATGTTATAGGTACCTGATGGTTATAACGTAAGCTAATGTTGAGTCTCGTAGCATTAACCTGAATGCGATAGCGAACGCCAGCAAGTTCATTAGTTGATCCATAATTTAGCCAGCTAACTAATAAAATAATTGATAGACTATAACGTTGTTTATTGCATGTCAGTTTATACCTAAAATAGGGTGACTAGGTAATCTATGTCATGGGGGACACTGGGAGCTACTTCAGGTTTTACAAACTACTATAAAACTGTAGTTCTTGTGCTGGACTAAATCATTTGGTTCTTCTTGCACTTTGACTGGTTTGTTTCCTTGATTTAAAGACTCATCCAGCTGATTCACATTAACATTAGTGGCACGTGCATATGAGACTGACCAATCAGCACACAGCAACAACTCAGTGCTTAAGTGAAATCCAGTACGTTTCATTGAAATGGTAATTTATGACTTGTTTAAGTCTTGTCCTAGCTCAAAGTGTCCGCCCTGACATGGCTTATCTGATCACCCTGATAATATTAATACATGAGACTACTGGTGGTGTTTCTTGATTGTTTTAACATTTTATTACTTCTGACTGGTATGTGCAAAGGTTTTGATTGCCCTGACCTGGTTTCCTGAATGGTGTTTTATTGAGTAGGATAATTGTAAAAACACCCTGTGGTGACTTCATATCAATTAAGCTCATAATGAGGACTTGATCTTTTATCTGGTCAGATCACGCTCAACAAACAAGTTACATTATTTATAGGTGTTTAATATATGATGCAAAACCACAAATAAAACGATTCCCCTGATATTTTAGCTCTGTTTTGATATTTCACTGTAAATTGTAATTAAGCCATAGTATCAGAAATGTCATTGCGTAATGAAATTGATCGCTATGCAGAGCAACGTGCTCTTGGTTTTTTGGTGTGTCCCCCCCCCCCAATCTAACCTAGAATGTAACCCCCGCACACAATCAGCCATATTGATATACCATACACACATTGGGTCTATGTTGCTAGGCGACCAGCAAGGTATTTCTTTTTAGGAGAAAATATCCATTATGCAATTGTCTAGGCGCTGGCAGAGATTGTATGAAAATCCCCTGGTCTGTGTATGTGATTAGTGTCGTGAAACAGGTTTACATTTTTCATAGATTGATGACAATAATGTCTTGGAGTGTCACCTGTTTGTTTGCAGGTATGACGTTTTTGCCAAGTGTCTCCAGTTTTCTGACATGACCCTGATGAACAATCACACTTGTTTCCGTTTCCTGTTTATTAATCTGGTAAAAGTCTATGGTTCTTTGGCTTCCATCCATCCATCCATCCATCCATCCGCCTTCTGTAATGCCTGTCCTGCGCAGGGCCGATGTGATCCTGGCCTGGATGTCAGTCCATTTCAGGCCACCTTGGTCTCCCACTACATAAAGTTTTCCAATGATTATTATAAGCTTTACATGAAAGAAAGTGTTTCCTTCATACCCTGTTACCTCATATGATACTGAAGCATAGCGATTAATAACCTATGTTCTGTTAAATGTTCTGTGGTAGCTGCAGTCCAGTAACTGAGCACAGTAGGTAATGGATCTTCTCTGGCTTCCAGCTCCAAGCCAGTGCTGGATGTTACCAGGCAAGTTTCCTCGCTGATGTTTTATGTCGCCATTTCTGCTTACTAAGAAATTTACTTATTAATTACAGTTCATTGATTTCCGCCTGAAAAACCTCGTATAGACTTTTTAGGTTTAAGTGCACTGTAGTCCGTAAGCTAAATTACTTACAGTAGATGATTATTAGATTTGTGTCCTATCAAAGGCTTATGGGGCAAATAATGAGGTATCGATACTCTTTTAATATCACAGGGGTGGTTTAGGGTAGCTGAACTTTAATCTCCCCGTCAACCAATGTAACTGGTCATTCTCAGTTTTCCTCATACTTTTCCCAAACCACTTAGTCGGAGCGGGTTGCACTGTGTCTTAAGTGGCCAAGTATTTTATATACGTGCATAAAAAGCATTCATGAATTGTGTGCCATTTTTAATGTGGTATTTTTACCTTTCACTTTAATAATATTTGCTCACTTTGCTAATGTTAATTAAATGAAGCATGCCCGCGTATATTTCAGGTGAACTGCAAAAGCTTTTATTAATATTTATGGAAATTGACCTTGACTTTCTATCATGCTGTATTTCCTGTACAATTTTTACTCTATAGACTTTCTTTATTGCCCTGTGTATATTCTCGTGACATTCTAAATCAAGGAGAGTGTCTGAACGTGGAATTTTGGTCCCATGTTTGCTTAAGAATAAATACGATAGTCAATGTTAACAAGCTAGGAACAGCTAGGTTAGATTTGCAACTAATAAATAATATGAAATTGAACATACTCCTGCACTTAGTTTTTGTAGGTTGCTATATTAACTCTGGCAAGACCTGCTAGTGTCCTTTAGCATTGTCTTTGCTTAGTTTAGTAATTGTGGAATGTATAAATTTGTTCGATTTGTTAGAAGTGCATCAAACCAGTGAGGCACTGTAATGACACAGGCTGAGGTTACACAGTGGTCACGGTGGTTACACCCACGTAGTCCGGCTCTGAAGATGTTATGTTTAAATGGCAAAATGTATTATTCTGTCTTAGAATACATATGACAGAAATAGCAGAGCTGAAATGGTTTTCTTTTTGGTTTTTAACGTAAATTCCCAAACGTTAGTTTGGTAACCTGATTTGATTTGGTGTTATTTCAGAAATAATGTAGATTAAGAACCCTCCCATCCAGTATCACAACACCACGTTCCCTGCTTCCTCAGCCAACAGTAGTTGGAAAAATGTCAAATTGTTAACTGTGAGGTTTTCCTCATAAATTACCATACTTATGCTCTCATATGAAGTGGTGCGAATTACTCCTTACATTATGAATCATCATGTGGAACGGCGCAAAATCAACGGGCTTGGAAGGCGAGCAGGACTTGCGAAAGCCAAGAGCGCAGGAGAGAGTTTAGGCGATTGGTGACATACAGGACGTGGACGTTCTGAAAAATGTTTTCCTTAGTTATGCTTAGCTTTCAGATATATTTGAATTTTTGACCCAAAATAAGAATGAGCTGCTTAGCAAATTACTCTTTTTCAAGTATTCTGGTTTGCTATTGACCTCTACAATTGTCATGTGTGCTTTTTATAGATATGCATGGCTTTATGCAACAGTAGAAGACCATTGATAATTACATTAGTTATAACTTGCCACTTCTGACATCATTTTAACCCATTTTAATTGCTATAAACCATGTATCTTAAAATTGTCTGTCACCAGACCAATGAGGAAAATTTGTTCTTATGAGAATATAGAAGGACAGAAATGCTAGCTGAGAATGTTTTTGAATACTGTAACTCCTGCCAATTAATACGGGCTTATTTTAACCTGTGCGAAGGTTATGGATTCCTTTGGCTGTTTATATATCTTCTACTCCCGTCTGTCTAAACTAGGTTGCCTGCATGGAGCTGCCTGATGAGCCAGGAATCGATGGAAATATCATTGAGCGTGATTTGAGGATTAAGACGTCCTGGTGTGCAGGAGCACCTGGTACCAGGCCGTAGAGAAATGTTATTTTGGGTGGGGAAATTTACATTTGGATTGGAAAGCATCACGAAGCGGCATGGTGGCTCAGTGGGGGTAACAAAATCTTGGTCTGGATTTGTACTCTCTGGACCTGGAATCTCCACCTCTGCCTCTAGGAATCTTGGTCGCACTGTAGTCTCACTCTTCCAGGGTTTAGTGGGTGTGAAACCTACCTGTGTTCTATGTGTGTGAGGTCTTGCATGTTTTCTCCAGTGTCCAAAGACATGCAGTAGGTTAACTGGTGTCGCTGAACTACCCACAGTGTATGATTGTGTGTGTATGTGCCCTGCAATGGACTGGTATCCCATCCAGGGCCCTGTGTCACCTGGGAGATTCCAGGTCCAGAGAGTACAAATCCAGACCAAGATTTTGTTTCAACCAAGCAGTTGACTACTCTGTGACTGTGACTCTTTATACTCAACCGGTTGGTTGAAACAAAATCTTGGTCTGGATTTGTACTCTCTGGACCTGGAATCTCCACCTCTGCCTCTAGGTGACCCTGAGAAGGATAAACAGTTAGAAGATGGATGGATTGATGAAAGAATCATCGTGAGCATCTCACTGGAAAGAGTCGTTGAGCAGTTAATAGTCTTCATCCCCCACTCGATTTCCTCAGCTTCAGCATAGCTGCAGATAACATTGTAGTATAAATGACATTTGGCATTATTAAACGAGACATAAAAGGAAAAAATTATTAGCTGCGGTCTGTGTGTTAGATAAAAGAGACACACAGTTTACGATGGTGCTAATTTGGTCCCAAATAAATCCACGCTACTCGCCTTGGTTGCTCTGGCAATAACAGGTGTCTTTATATGGAAAGGCGAGTTGTCGAGCTGTAGGAATCTTTCCATGTGCTCCGTAAACTGCATAAGTGCTGCTGGTGTGATATCTCAGAGTAGCTCTGGTTGACGTTGGGCGCAGGAATTGCTGTTATAAAACAATAAAAAGTCACCATGTTACCCCCTGACAGCAGAATCATTCTTTAAACAATGCCGCTAATTAGCAGACTTTTAAACCAGCATAAAGAAAATTGACATTTGTATATGCATGTATTTATATCTGCAGACATGTGCTTTGTTCCATGGAACTCTGTTAATATTTATAAGTTAAACAATGCTTAACTTGGCTAAAATGCGCTGTTAAGTAGCTTCTGTGCTTCTGTTTAATGCCTGTTGCTCTATTATGACGAAATGAATGTCATCGGTGGCTGTACTCAGCGTTCCTTACAATAATGGAATGCACTCGTCACTTTCTGTTGCGATGTTTTTCATCTTCGAACTCTGCGGTAGTTAGAATACCGGCACTGAGTTTCACTTTGCATCAAGCTTATTCATGCATCGTCTTCTGCTCAGTGTTGCCACGATGATAGAATGTCAGCTTGTGTGTTTTCACGATTAAAGTATCCCTGACCCTGACCGGCCATCTTTTAACGAAGAGACACATCATACTTTTGCATTCTACATCGCTGAACTGTGGTCGGACTGTAATTGTACTGGCAGGATTCAACTCATGATTGTTTGGAGGTGGGGTTAGGGTTAGGGTTAGGGTCAGTGGGGTAAGCCTTTGTGCATGTGATTTGAAGGTTGCCAGTTCAAATCCTTTTATTAGTGGTATATAGTCACATCCCAGTTGAGGTCTTGAACAAAAAGGAGAGAAGACGGCGCAGTCTTGCATTGCTTAATGACAGGGATTCATTCTGAGAAATGCATTGTTTGGCGATTGTGTGACCGTCACAGGGCAGCGTTAGGCAACCCTGATCCTGGTGTGCTGGTACGCAGCAGGTTTTCTGTCCTACCTGCTGAGCTACTCCCTGCCTGAGATCAGGTGTGGTTCATCAGAGACCAGGTAGGATGGAAAACCTGCTGGATGCCGGCACTCCCGGATCAGGGCTGCCTACTCCTGTCATAGAGTGTATTTACACAAACCTAGATAGTACAGCCTACTACACAGTCTAAGCTATATGGCACGGCCTAAATAATCATAAAGAGTACAGTATAATAAATAAATAAACCAGTAGCCTAGTTGTCATTATCGAGTATTACATACTGTACATTACTCTGTGTGCTATGCTTTTACATGACTGCAGTGCAGTAGGTTTGTTTACACCAGCATCACCGCAAACACGTGAGTAATGTGTTGGCCAATGACGTTACGACAGCTATGGTGTCACTAGGTGACAGGAATGTTTCAGTTCCATATGGGAGCACTAACGTATGTGTGGTCCATCACTGAGCAAAATACCGTCATGTGCCGCATGCCGTATGTGAAATGAACTCATACTTGTGCAAATGGTGAATCTGTTCTTCAACCCTGGATCTTCATTTTTTTTACAGTGTGGTGTGTTTTTTTTTATAGTGGGGGGGGGGGGGTTCGATTTTGCCTTACAGCTTGCTGTTAAAAATCAACGTGTTGGGTGGTACACAGATGATTAGTAGTGGCTATGATTTTTAGCCACAAGTTTAGATTTATCTTATGAGGTCACCTAAACAACATGTTCCATTTGTACTGGGTTCGTTTACGTGCCAGGCAGTTTGGCCAAAGAGTATAGGTTACTTATCTGGACAAAGAGGTGTTATGTGAACTAACATGGGATTAGCTGAAAGCTGACAATGGGAGGATTACTCTTAGCCCGGTGTGTAACCCTGTGCACAGAGTGTTGGTGTAGCTTCCAGGAAGGCCTGCAGTCGAGCAGTGAGGAAAAACTGACAATGTATACAGGGCTCATTCTATGATTTTTTAGGGTGGGGGAATAAGAAGGGCCATAATTCATATAGAGGGGTCAACTTTATCATTGGCCAATGATATGTTATGAATTAGTGAGTGACAGTAGATGGAGCACTCCTGGAGCCAATCAGCTTTCACCTGGGGCCCTGTGGCCCCGCCCCTGTGTTCACCCCTGGGAGAATAAGGGTCTGAATGAACTGGGAATCTTGGATTGCAGTGATGTTTTGGTGGTGGGGGGGGTAAGTTGCAGAGCACCACACATGGGGAACAGCTGGGGGGTGGGGGCATCCACGCTTTTATAATTACACCACAAATGCGTTTCTCTGACACGGTTTTACGGATATGGGCAGGATTTGTCTGTACATTCAAGAATATCTGCAAAGGTTTTGGTGGATTATTTGTAGGCTGGATTTGTAGTAAGCATGTTAACAGACTGTGTGTATAGGTACCTTACGCGGGCCAATGGTATTTCATACTTAGATACTTTGTGCTCAGCTTTCGTCACTTACTGCAGGTGAAGAATTATAATTTAATTCACTTTTTTTTTTCTTTTTTTATGGGCCAGTGTGCTGTACAGGTTGTACCATGCCCTCTTGTTGAGTGACTCATGCGATAAGCCGTAGATGAACACATCCATAACTGTGTGTGCAGCTCAAACGGATGCACTGATGATGGTGATGATGATATATAGGGTGTGTGACATTCTAGTCTGGAAGTTGATTATTTACACTCTCATAATAAATCCGGGAAAAAAATCTGCCTGAGAAGAGAAATAATTAGTGTTTTTAAGTTAATAACAGCGCTATTAATTACCGTAATAAATAACAATCTAAAGCACTGAATTAAATAGAAGTAGCGTCTCTGAAAGCTATTAATCTCAGAGATTCACCATTCTTTAAATTAAAAATTAAAATGGAGAAGGTGTTAAGACTTCATTTTTAGGCCTGATGATTAGTATCGGACAGCAGTGGGGAGCCAATTACCTGTTGCTCTGGACTGTCCCTGTAACTCCGTTTGTCTCTGTCCTTGTTAAGGTAATGAGGGCCAGGCTGCTTACAAGCGGGGCCATAGTTTGGCTTAGTGTGTCTGACACTTCTAGCTGCTGCGTGCCTATGCGCTTTCCCTTATTGTGAAATCGGTAGCTGAAGCTATAACGTAAAATAAGTTGTCCGCGTATTTGGCACAGTAACTAATCTTGGGAGTGCGAAATTTTAATTATGTAAAACAGATGTCCCACCTCTCCCTGAAATTTCGGGAGTCTCTGGGAAATTTACAGCTGCGAATTTCAAAACCAGCACCCTCCACCTCGACAGATTTCCATCTCCTGGAAGTCAGCATGGCTAAGATGGGATGTCTGGTATGGTCAGAATTCTGTGGGGGCCATTCTCTAAAAGGAGTACTGGTTCTCCAGCACGCCAGCTGTACCCTGTACGTGGCCATTAACAGAAGGCACTCTGAAGCCGGGACAAATATTTCATGATGGCTCACAAAATATGGTTTGTCGAGCCAACGTGAATCCGATACTCAAGGGTGCCATAAAGGGGGGCGGAGTCACGATGATTCCAAGGGCCCCTGAGCAACAGGGTAAAATTGGTGTAAAATTTGGAGCATAATTGGATTGGTCTGGGTTGGGGGCCGGGCTTCCATAAGGCCCAAAATCTTTAGCGGCAGCCTTGCCTGTAATTAATATGGTTACTTATATCGATCGAGAGCTCCTGTGTCCGCAGGATACTGGAAATAAATGACCTATACAGGTAAACATTCAAATGCAAATGTGGGGGGAAAATATTCTGTTAACCTGTGAAACGTTTTCATTGTGAGGAATGTGATTATTACACGGTTCTGGAGTAAAAAAAAAAACAGTTAAATCTCCAACCATCCATCAGGTGCATGCAGTTAAATCTCATTTTGAGTAATACTATACTTATTATAACATTTAACTTTTATTTACTAGACCTAAACTATGTCTGTTTCATAATATTACGCATATTGCCTTTCCACAATGACAGCTTTGGCTTCTGCGTGCCACTGAAGTTACCGGGGTTTTGACTGTAATATCAGGGTCAAGCAGATGAGAACACGAACGGCTCGGCGCCAGTTCCCCAGTCACCCCGCCTGACTGCCATGCTGCGTTAGCACTGTGTGTCACGCTCGGTGGAGGAATGAGGTGCGCCCGTGCCGGGAATGAGGTGCACCCGTGCCGGGAATGAGGTGCACCCGTGCCCGGGAATGAGGTGCGCCTGTGCCGGCTCTGGACCCGTGCCCGGCGAGAAGCTGCCCACAGATGGGCATGACGGAGACGCCGCGTCCGTGACAGCACGGCCAAGAGCCGCTACATGCGATCGCGCCTAAGGGACGCCCTTCACGTTTGCCTCGCGCCCGCGGCACCGCTCGATGTGTCACGGCGCAGCCAGCATGTTACGCCGAGCGCCTACTTGAATATTTTCAAACGAATAAGGGGGTTGCCAACTCTCACGCATCTGCCGTGACACTCATGCTTCCACGCAAGAAATCCTACGGCAAATCTATAATATTGCATTGTAAACCTAAAATTAACTGTATCAAAAGCATTGGAGTAGTTTGCAAACCCAACAGACTGTTTACAAGGTAATGCAACTGTTACATACATGTAAACACGTATGCAGACTTGTCTCAAATTGAAAATCTCACGCCAGCCAGCTGATCAAAATTGGCAACCCTGCAATACACATTTTGTCACATGCCAGAATATCCTGTTGATGGTTCAAATTTATGATAGCTGAGATTAAAAATAATCATCTATTCTGTTTTCCCGTGTTTGACATTTGGTGCACGCAGTACTTAAACGTTCTTCTAACATGACCTCCTACATGTAGAGCGGGAATATGCAGCAGAAGGTAAACAAAGGAGAGCCGTAAGTGGTGTTTCCCCGCAGCGCAGTTACGTGTCTGACCTCCCTAGTGTTTGCCGACGTAATAATTAAAGGGATCGGGCGACGTTTTAAGGCGCCCCTCTGAATCATCTGAGTCTGATTCATGGGTGCGGTAATGAAATCTGACACGGGCTTTTCCTGAATGAATGGAAATCGGCTGTACCCTAATGGTGCACATTTGTTGGGCCCTGTCCTTGAATGACTATTAATGACTTAAAATGGGATCCTTCATTTGAGGGCTTTTTATAAGGGAGGGAAACCTCCTGACGTCACCCGGTATCTAAGGAGCACTAGGCAGCGACCTTGCTGTCACCTTCAGACTGTCAGATGCTACGGTTTATCGACCTTGTCATTAAATAAGAATTCACAAAAAATGGCACATATTCAAGGAATGGGCATATGGCCGTATTTTAAAAACCGAGGTTTGCGTTTGTGATATTTTGTGCTGAATAAATTGTTTTATAAAACCCTTGACCCCTAAGATTTACTGAGCATTTAACAAATGTTAAAATGGATCAGGAGGTAGACGGCTTAATTATGGCTGTTGCGTATTAAAGTGTCTCCGTGGTGTCTGTCCGCCAGGGTGACAGGTGGCACTTCTCAGCTTTACACATTAACTAGCGTGTCTCCTTGGATGCTACAGACCTTCGCTTTGATAGATGTGATATAATCGTTACATGACCTTAATACCAGCAGGTGCAGCATCAGAACATGTGACATTACTTTGGGAGTATATTTACAGTTCACACGCACACACATGTATTATTTAAATTTTGCAATGTTGAATTTAACTTAGCAAACCACCTTGTATATATTATGTTATCGGTAGTTCACCATAAATCACTGCTGTTGTGCCCACTATATTGTAAATGAAGTGAGACCCTATAGAATCCCCGAAGTCTCTTCTACTGCAGTCCTTCTGCATGTTTTACAGTGGTTTTACTACCAAAGTATTCTCATGCGAAATGTAAAGATCAACCAGTTTTTAAACGATGGCTTGTTGATAACTCATTGTCTATTGTGAACCTTTGGGCTTTCTTCTAAAACTGTGCTTGGTCTTGAATGGGTCAGATGACGTCCGCCCTGTTCCCCATGCACAAATCGTCTAATCCTTTTCAGACTAGCAGCCCTCAAAATAGTTCGGTGGTGAAGAAACTGAAGCTAATGTGATTTTTCAAATGACCTTTCGATGACATTGACTGCCTGGCACACAGCAGTGACACCTTTAATATATCTGAAACCGCCTGAAACCAGCTCATAGCTGTCAGTTTTCAGGAGACGTCTGAGTGTGGAGATGACAATGTACTGCACTGTCTTTGATCTCTTCATATCTGATTATCAGTATTTTTGTCGGTAAATCCCGAAAAATTCCTACGTCAGCTGTGCAGAGAGCTATCTGCTATTCCAGTCCCTCTTTTTTTTTACAATCTCTGATTAAGATCAGGTTTCTTACTGGGGAACCAAAACTGAATCTTATAATCCGAGCGCACCATTTTTATGGAGGTCTCCGTATGGGCTAATGTTTATTTTGATGAATACCTTCAAGTAGTCCTGTGGTTAAGTTAACAGCTTTTTTTGAACAACTGGCCGACTCTAAACAAAAACATTAAGTTGTAAACGAAACTGGAAATTTAAATTCTAAGTACTGCATACGTAAGGGACAATTTCTCATATTAATGTCTCCAATAAATAAATCCTCTTCATTCCATCTTCATTCTTTGCGCTTTTGTTTG
Source organism: Hippopotamyrus pictus (assembly GCA_026781145.1). NCBI lineage: Eukaryota > Metazoa > Chordata > Actinopteri > Osteoglossiformes > Mormyridae > Hippopotamyrus > Hippopotamyrus pictus. The sequence goes on along the minus strand of JAODLC010000045.1, from coordinate 8,278,864 downwards.
CCCAGACAAAAGACAAGCATTTATCAATGTTGGTGGGAGCAGTGAAACAAAATTGATGAAAGTATTTTTTTTAAGAACCGAATAACGTTTTGCTTCTGGTATTGCCTGTTGTTAGATTGTTGTATGTGGAATCTATTTTCTACCTCATATATTTCATAGTCAGGCCGACAGTTAAATGTATTGTGATTTTTACTGAGAGCGTATCTACAATATCGAGCCCTTTAATTTATTACGCTTATAGTGCTATACGATTACTTTTTGTGTTGCTTTTTCTATGCGCTATGTGAACGTGAACCACCTCTGCAGTCGCAGAAACGATCACATTGCAGAATGTTCTTATTCTGTATAGAGAGCCTTACTAGTCACTTCTCTGTCTTACAAGTCCTGAAAGGTTTTCTCAATCTTATGGTGATTGTACTCATGGTGGCTGTATGAAATGTTGTCTACCGACAGGAGTGTATGTTGGTGTTTTAATAAATAAATAGAAGAATGTGACTTACAGTGGAAAAACTGAGGTGGCCTGCATGTACTGTGCTGTTACCAGACTAGGTTCTTGTCTCCCAGGCAGCGATTAAAAAAAGATGCAATAGACAAGTCAAAAGTAGCAGCTGCACTAAAGCCAGCTACTCCTTACTCATCCGAGTCACGCTGGTTTCTCCGTGCCATTCATTGTTATAGGATTTTCCTATTGGCACTTCAATAATGATTGTGTGGAACAGTGCAGTCATTACTCGATATATATCGACGGTTTCTTCATTATGTCCAATTTACATATAATCCCACGTGCATCATTTAACCGTTCATCTGTTTGTCCAAACTTCCCACCGAAGGTCATGTTGTAAAACGTTGACGATAACATTATTTTAAAATTAGCTTTGTCATTAAGTGGCCTGGGCTGATGCTGATTTATAGTGTGTGTTGCAGAAAAAAATGTGTACATGCAGGACAGTTTATGTAATGTATATTTGAATGGTTTGAATTAGAGAATTCTGAAAATCACAAAACGTTAAGTGCGTAAATCTGATAAGTGTTAAGCCTAGCAGGTAATCGGCATACTCTGTCCTGTTTAAGAATAAAGGCAGTTTCTTTTTACAAAGTGTGTCTATCTGTAGTGAGTGTAAAGCTTCCCAAGGAAAGCCCCACAAAGCATGTAAAAAAAAATGTAGTGTATTTTTATGTATAACTTTATAGGTCAAGTTGTGGCACAGGCAGAAGAAATTTGATTTTAAACTACAACAAAACCAACCCTCAACAAAAACGGGGGGCTTTGTGAAAAACATCAGATTTAAGGCCAGTATGGTGAAATCGGACATGGTTTTTCACTGCACAGATCCCTGTGTCACCATAATGGCCCCAAGTGCAGAGAGTCCCGGTAACACCCGCCCCCGAGATACGTGAATATTACTTTGTCTTCTTTGCGCTTGGATTGTAATATGGGACGTATCTGCCAAACGCCTGTGTTGAAACCTCAATCCAGCTTTGACATCACTGGTGCAAAAATAGCCGACGGAGTATCCTGTGGCATGCTGCACTGACTCGCTTTGCCCAGGAGAGCACACTGCACGGTGCGCTCCCAAATGGGCTATGCTGCACTGACTCGCTCTGCCCAGGACAGCACACTGCACGGTGCGCTCCCAAATGGGCTATGCTGCACTGACTCGCTCTGCCCAGGAGAGCACACTGCACGGTGCGCTCCCAAATGGGCTATGCTGCACTGACTCGCTCTGCCCAGGACGGCACACTGCACGGTGCGCTCCCAAATGGGCTATGCTGCACTGACTCGCTTTGCCGCGGGAGAGCACACTGCACGGTGCGCTCCCAAATGGGCTACAATTTATTCTTGTTTACATTGTCCTCTCGGATCTGTTCAGTCATCCGTTTCAGTCTCAACAAATAACTCACGCTGTGTTTTTCTGCATCCACTTCTTACCTAAGGCAGGATTACATAGATCCCTTTTCCCTCCAAAATGTTTTTTTTTTTATTACTGTTTTTCATCACAGCTGATTTTTAATAATACCAGCAGGTGCAGGCACTCTGAATTCACCGATAATGTTTAAAGGGGGTAGAAATGTCTGTGCTGTGCAGTGTTTCCATCTGTGTGAAATAGCTTAATTAGGGTTGTGCCCCTTTAAGCTTCCCTGCTTTTGCATAATTCTGAGCAGGAAGTATCATTTAGCCAGACAGAATAGGCCAGCCATTCAGGTGTTCTTATTCAGCTGGTTTATCGTGGCGAAGATAGCAGTTGCCGCAGGCTGTGTGAAATGCTCAAGGAGTCTCCCTCCACATTCGCCTGGGGAATTTCTCAATAGCCTCAGTCCGAGTGGGAGATTCTGTTTGTTCATTTCGCCTTAGGTTGGCCCTCCGGGTCTTCTGTCCGATTTTTCCAAGCTGAATGCCAACTTCCCTAAAGCACCCTTCGTATGATGTTTCGAGAAGCTCTGGGCGTTCCCATCAAAGGCCGTTTTGGGCTCCCTTTGTAAGCGTGGTCAGCCAGTGTGCTGATAAAATTTTTAACCCGCAGTTAGTCCATAATAGCACTGGTCTTATCTCAAAGTAGGATAGACCAGGGCTGCTGAGAGAGCCATTTCCTGTCTCTCAGACAGGTGCCGACCCTCTTTCCTGCACTAGCAGCAAGGATCTCCTGCTTGACCTCTTAATGACCCTTGCCTTCATTTCGCCTGAGGTGCTCCGCTAAGGACAGGTGCCACCATCTCTGATTTAGCAGTGCAGATTATCTTCTGAACGAGGTCATAGCCTAAAGAGACAAAGGCGTGACATCATCAGCAGAAAACAAAGATGTGACGTATACATCAAAAATTTGATATCCTTGGTGCATCTCGCCTTTATGTCCCGTCTCCATAACTCACAAACAGGAAAACAGAAGATTCATCCTTGCACATCTCACCCTGAATGACTCAGACTCTAATGAGAATATGGCCTCAGCTCCACGTTTTAAATAAAGATGGCAGAAGCGATATCATCTGTTGAAAAGAGGAAAAAAAAGCCTGAGACCACCCAAAGTGTGGCTGAGGGTCTTTGCTACAGCCACAAAAGCAAAACACAATAGATTAACAAATCCCCATGACTCCAAGAAACAGCCTTCCCATTGTCAGCATCCCAGACAGATTCTGCACTGTTCCATCTGACTTTAATGTTGACAGAAAGATGAAACTCTCCCACCTTCTTTTGCGTAGGTATTTCTGAAGGTTGTGTCGTCCTTTGAGAATAGCTCTGTGGTTTCTGTAACCCGGAAAACATGGACGGAATTACGAACACCAAACTTTAAAACTGAGTCTCAATAAATCATGGAAAATGAGAGTGATTCTTCGTGAGTTCAGACTTGTGTTTTTTTTTTTTTAAATTTTGGCAGTTTTTCTTCATTAACTGTAACTGATATGGCAGGTTTAAATTTTTAAATTTTGGCAGTTTTTCTTCATTAACTGTAACTGATATGGCAGGTTTAAATACACAATTAACATATTTCATACTTATGTGATATATGTATGTGGTTTTAAAACTAGAAAATTGCAAAACCACAATATTTAAAAATATTCAAAATCGAAATATCAAGGCAAAATGAAAAGGCAAATTTTTTTTTTTAAATTAAAGGCTGCTACCTGTAATCTGGAGGTACCATTTGCTGCAGGAGGTACCGTTCACTGCAGGGGGTACCGTACACTGCAGGGGTTACCGTTCACTGTAGGAGGTACCGTACACTGCAGGGGGTACCGTTCACCGCAGGAGGTACCGTACACCGCAGGAGGTACCGTACACCGCAGGGGGTACCGTTCACCGCAGGAGGTACCGTACACTGTAGGAGGTACCGTACACTGCAGGGGGTACCATTCACTGCAGGAGGTACCGTACACTGCAGGAGGTACCGTTGACTGCAGGAGGTACCGTTGACTGCAGGAGGTACCGTTGACTGCAGGAGGTACCGTTGACTGCAGGAGGTACCGTTCACTGCAGGAGGTACCGTACACTGCAGGGGGTACCGTACACTGTAGGAGGTACCGTTCACTGCAGGAGGTACCGTACACTGCAGGAGGTACCGTACACTGCAGGAAAATATCTTGAGGTCTTGCATCCACGGGGCCGCAGTAGCAGAATATCTCAAGCCACTGGGAGGACCTGGCATTGTCTTCTGCACAGCAGGGGTGACTATGGTGGATTTTTCACAGAAGTGCCACCATTCTTTTGATTATCTGCTTCAAAGTGCTCAGCACTCTCCAGATTTTGCAGCTGACTTGGATATGATCCTGGCTGATACAGGAATGTCAGAACCTTTTGTTTTAGCCGTGGTTTTTTCTTATATCACAGCATCCAGAGAAAAGTTCAGTGACCTACTGATTTGTAATATTTATTTGTACAATGCCCTAATTTAATTAGAGGGGGTCTGCAGTTATCTGTCACAGTCTTTTCTGTTTTTTCTGTTATCTGGAATCTCATTTTGTGTTTCATTCCAACATCATGAGTGTGTAACAGTGCTCTTGCTTTGCCTGCAGTGGATGTTTTTACAGTAGGTCCTTTTTTTCTGTCTCTCTCTGTTACCATGCCTTCCGTATTTGAGACTATTTTCACTCACGGCAGCGTTATGTGGGAGCTGTTCAAGATTTATTTTCAAGCTGACCAGAAGCATATGCGACATTGTTATGTGCCAGAAGGTCTTTGAAGCCAGATATCCAATAAGAATGTAATACGATCTTTCTGTACATGCTGCATTGGATAATGTAGGTAAACAGCCATGTCTAACACGAAAAGGCTTAGAGGAGAGACGGTGGAGAAGCTGGAAGTGTGAGACCATCCTGGGTGATGTCTTGAGTCATGTGGTTTTAGTGTGTGGTATAAACAATGTATTTTGCACTCTCTGGCTTGAGAAAAAAATAGCCAGGAATCATTCTTAAGTAATGAAAGATCATCTTTGCTTCGTGTGGGAATAACACTTGCCTGCATTAAACCATTTTTATCCAAAATTTCGCTCATCTGAGTTTGTGTAAAGTTTCTTGCTGCAGTGTCGACTGATAGGAGGTTGTCTGACAGAACTTTTTTTTTCTGAAAGTTTATGTAACTTGAAGGCAGCTTCTTTCCAGCACAGCAGAATGTTCTGAAACAGGCACTTTCTTTGAGTGCTGAATTCATGGTATTTCAAGAAGGGTAAAAATGGCTTTTGTCAGTACAGCTATTGTATTTAAAGTAGTGAACTGTAAATATTAATGCAGTTAAGTTGAATTCCATTTTTATTTGACAATATTTTCATTCCAGTGCTTGAATTTGCATAGTACATTATTTCTATCTTATGGCTGAATTTGTTACATTGTGATTAAGACTCGCCAATCTGATGTGCAAAAATGCCGGCCCCCATTTAGTGCTCTCCATATTCGTTAGTAATCAACATGCAGTCTCCCAGCTACAGAAGCTACATAAATAATTAGTCAGATGACTGGTCTGTCGTTTTTTTAAGGTAGCCTGTGGTGTATCATCAAAATGTAGTTCCATGACAAAAAAAAGCTCCCCTCAGTCATAGACTTGACAGAGGAGAGGTTAGTAATGGGTGGCTGTATTTGGATGTCATCCTTATTCCCTGAGCTATGAATCATGTGCTTCCTGGCTGACGGCCTACACATGGATGGCAGAAGATTCACTGGTGCACAAGGAAATCTCAGGCTACCATGGAGATATTAGTGGAAATGTATTTCAGAAACAGGTTCTGTGATAACTCCCGACTTCTCTGTATTTGTGTTTTGCTTTTGGGGGCGGGGGGGGGGAGGGGGGGGCCAAATGTGTGACTCACATCTATTAGAATATATGAGTCAGATCTAACATGATGGACTACTGTATAGTAATAGAGAGTCGCTTTCGAAAGTTACTCACGGGCATGATCTGTGAAACTCTGCTTCCCTCCATTGCAGGATGCCCAGAAAGTTAATACTTCTTCAGATAATCAGAGTGAGGGGATCAACAAGAGCATTGACGAGAAGGAGCAGGACGCCAGTGAAGTAGGCTGGATGACCTCTGTCAAGGACTGGGCCGGGGTCATGATCTCAGCACAAACCTTAACTGGTAGAGTCTTGGTGAGTACCTGTTACATGGTTCCCTTTAGAAGGTTCCCCTGTAGGTCCCCATAGATGGTTTCCCTGCAATGCAGTGTCCTTTAGATGATTCAATCATGGTACCCTACAGTTGATTCCCCTGCAGTGCCCTTTAGATGATTCAATCATGGTACCC
>JAODLC010000045.1:8227404-8243056 GCA_026781145.1 Hippopotamyrus pictus | reverse complement strand
TGTGTGTGTGTGTGTGTGTGTGTGTGTGTGTGTGTGTGTGTGTGTGTGTGTGTGTGTGTGTGTGTGTGTACATATGTGCATTTGGCATACAGTGAAGTTGCTGCAGATGCAACTTCATCATGAAATAAAACATAAATAAAACAATCAACCCAGATACATGGCTGTAGCTTCATAACTGCCCAACAGCAACTTGACAGGCAGCGTTGGAGTACTCTACTCACTCTACTGTGATTGGTTTTTCTCCAGTGACCAAAACAATATGGCCTGTCGCATTTTAGAAAAGTTGCCTGCCGACTTCAAAGATATGCTTCAAAGTAATGAGTAACAAGATTTTTTTTTTTATAGAAATGTAGTGGAGTCAAAAGCAAATTATTTGTCTTTCAAATATAATGGAGAAAAAAATCATGTTTCCAAAAAAATTATTCTCAAGTAAAGTACAGATACTCAACAAATGTACTTAAGTACAGTAAGCAAGTAAATGTACTTCATTACTGTCCACTTCTACTCAGGACATAGTATTGGTAATGGTGTAAAGCAGTGACAATTTGTAAATACGAACCCGAAAGTATTTCCATAGACCCTGTGGGGCTGTAAGTGACCATGGAGCAAAAGTGGCATGTGGGAAGTCGCCCAAATGGAGCAAAGAATGAACTTGTTTTTCCTCTTTGAACTTTAGTCTGATTTCACTGTCTCCCACTGTTATGTTGAAATGAACATGACAAAAAATGGAAGGGCATTATTGCAAAACAACACAGCAAAGTCTTCATTATAACCATTTTGGGATCAATGTTCTTATTATTACTGTTCATTGGATTGAGTTAGGCTAGTACCCAGTAACTCCATTCCAGGTTGGGTTAAGCTAGTGACCAGTAACTTAGTTACAGTTTGGGTTAGCCTAGTAACCTGTATCTCCATTACAGTTTGGTTAGGCTAGTAACCTGTAGCTCCATTCCACCTTCCCCAAACCGCCCCATCTCTCTCCCTTAGGGATCTGTGGCTCACACCCTAGGCCTCACCCACCACAACGATGTGCTCAACGTTATGGGGAACAGCTTCGGGTTGCTGGGGTCTGAGTCTAGTGAGAACTTAAGGGTCAGCGACACCACTTTTGGTGGGGTGGAGGTCCGTGTGTTCCAGTCAACCCTGAGGGAGGCGGGAGAGCTGAAGAGAGGTGTGGTCTACATCCACGGAGGTGGCTGGGCCCTTGGAAGTGCTAGTGAGTGTCTTGGAGCAAACGAGAAAATGAATTTGGAGACTGGAGTTGTTGGTACGAATCACAAGCGAACTACAAGCCAGCTGGAGCTGTATGCAGAAAAGAGGTGGAGATTTCACGTCCATAGTGAACAAATCCAACATACATTAACCAGCATAAAATAGTCTAACGTGACAACAACATAACCCCGAGAATGACTAAATCACATCTAATTTTTAAACAGACAAGTGTCCCACCTATTAAACTGTCCGGAGCAGCGGTAGATAGTTCAGGACCAGGCAGTTAAAGTCCAGACCAAGATTTTGTTTCAACCAACCAGTTGAGTACTCTGTGACTGTGACTCTTTATACTCAACTGGTTGGTTGAAACATAATCTTGGTCTGGATTTGTACTCTCTGGACCTGAAATTTTTGATGCTAAGCTGCAACTTTTCTGCATGAATCACTGTGGACTCAAAGTTGCACAAGAAAGTCATATTTTTGTGTAACAGCCATGCTTAGATCAAAGTTTTGACTGGGGACAGAGTATAAAACCTGGAAAAAATGAGATTATCCATGTTTAACAGGATCAGGGTCCTATGACTTACTCTGCAGGAAGCTGGCGAAGGACCTCGATGCAGTCGTTGTGTCGGTTGAGTAAGTTCACCACCTTCAGGTCATCTTCTGAATCACTCATGTCTCTGATGGTGCCACTCAGTGACTCTCCTTCGTGACTTGCACCCCAGGTACCGCCTGGCCCCTGATGTCCACTTCCCTGTGCAGTACGACGACGTCCTCCAGGCCTCCAGGCACTTCCTACAGCCTGAGGTGCTGGCCCAGTACTCCGTGGACCCTGACAGAGTCGCCGTGTCGGGTGACAGTGCAGGGGGTAACCTGGCAGCTGCTGTGGCTCAGCAGGTAGAATCCACACAACACAATTCCACAAATTTGCTGTTCAGTGTCCCCATTACCTCATAGCAACAAGGATTCGATGGACTGCAGCTGTGCATCAATGGTAATCATTATATTTTGCTGAAGAAACGCAAAATTTCTGGAGGGAGGGGGGGTCTTACAAGCTATTTCTTATATCTGACTTTCAGGTTTCCATCGATGACAGCATTGGCATCAAATTCAAGGTCCAGGCCCTGATCTACCCAGTACTACAAGCCTTGGATTTTAACACGCCCTCATACCAAGAGAGCCAGAATGTGCCGATCCTATACCGCACAGTCATGATCCAATTCTGGCTGGAGTATCTGGCTGCAGACCCTGAGCATCTGCACGCCTTGCTACTCAACAACCACACTGCCCTAGACCAGAACCAAGTGGCATCAGCCCGGGCCAAGGTAGACTGGGTCAGACTGCTCCCACACTCTATACAGAAGCAGTACAAGCCTGTGGTCCAGCCAAGAGGTACACCACGGATCCTGGAGGAGGTGCCGGGACTGTTGGACCCCCGTGCTTCCCCACTGTTGGCCGAGCATGATGTTCTGGCGCAGGTGCCACGAGCTTACATCCTGACCTGCGAGCATGACGTGCTTCGGGATGACGGCTTAATGTATGGGCAGCGGCTACAGGAGGCAGGGGTGACAGTGACCCACGACCACTATGAGGGTGGCTTCCATGGCTGCATCTCCTTTGCATTCTGGCCCACGTACTTCTCCGTCGGCATACAGAGCATGCAAAACTACATCGCCTGGCTTGACAAGAACCTTTAAGAACTTGGGGTATGACCAGCGGCAATTTGGTTGTCATAGGGAAACCCACCCGAAAAAAAAATGCTAATAGGATCAGGTCCAAAGGAGACTATTGCACGTACAAGAAATAGAGAACGTCCCTTCATTTTCTGAAATATTTCTAGCTATTAGAGATGGAGGGGAGCAGCGTGGATGTCCTGAGGCAGGGCAAAGCCAGCTGGTGATCCCACAGTTTGCTTTCTTGTTGCTCCTTTCTCAAGATCTTGCTATTGTAGCCCTCAACTATACTGTAGATCCAATATTTGTTTCCATTTTTTTTGCATCATTTGCTGCCTTTTATTTTTAATCGCCCCTACCCATATTGTTAGAAAATAAAACACTGCTCCTCCATCCCACCCCCGTGTCAATATGCCCCATTTGTTGTCCCACTCCAGGCGAACCTTACAGAGATGTTTCTGTTGTAATGTGAAAATCAGTATTAATACTGAAGTTTCTTGCGATCTACAACTGCCATGCGGTTAAACTTAGTGTCTTCTGTCAATCTATGAATTCAGTTACGTATAAAATGTGACCAATGTCACGCATGAACACGCTAACTGAGCGCTGTTCATTGAGCGCAGTCTATTTTTGTTGGTGAATTATGAACTAAACAAATCAGCTTGTAACTCATAAGTGTGACTGTGAACGATGCTCACGCACCAGAAGTTGCAATAATAGGCAAAAAAAATCAGCGTTTATATTGTGATATGAGGGGTAGGGCAGTGGTTGACACGGTTGCCTCACACCTCATGGGACCTGGGTTTGAGTCTCTGCTGGGATCCCATGTGTGTGGAGTTTGTATGTTCGCCCCGTGTAATCATGGGGTTTCCTCCGGATACTACGATTTCCCCCACAATATAAAAATATGCTGAGGTTAACTGGAGTTCTCAAGTTGTGTGTCTCTGTGCTCTGTGATGGGTTGGTGCCCCATCCTGGGTTGTTCCCCGCCTTGTGCCCTGTGATGGGTTGGCGCCCCATCCTGGGTTGTTCCCCGCCTTGTGCCCTGTGATGGGTTGGCGCCCCATCCTGGGTTGTTCCCTGCTTTGTGCCTGTAGCCTCTGGGATAGGCTTCAGACCCCCCGCAACCCTGATATAGGACCAGTGGTTACAGAAAATGGCTGGATTTCAGCTTCCCAAATACAAACAATTAAGAATACTATGTCATGTATGATATACACACCACTTGACTCTTCATGGTCGCTATTTTACTAAATCACTCTCACAGAACATTTCTGCCCTTACTTTTTTGTTTTTAATTCTCCTTGTTTAATTTTCTGTCTGATCTTTTTTTCACTTCCATTGCTGCTTAAAACAAATGGACCCCGCGACGAGAATCTAGTCTGCTAATTCGTACCTGATGTAAAATGGACCTTAAAATATGTTCACATTTTAGAGATTGTAATTAATATTTCCTCATTTAAGATATATATCACTCACCCACAACCCATCCGCTATTTATCGGAATGTTCATTTTTATGATTCTGCCTGTCTGGTCCGTGGATTTGCATGCCTGCAGATACAGTATAACTGGGATTCACCCATCACTACTGCAGTATCAGTGGAGGAATGTTCTGGCAAGCCTTTGTCAGTCGCCTTTCAGATGGCGATGGAGGATGAACTCCAAGAGTTTGGATGGCTGTAGAAGAGCCAGAGGGCCCTCCGTGTATCCTTGTAGCATTCTGGTCCATTTATCCGTTAGTTTTCCATGCCAATTCTTTTTCTCCTTAGAGAAGAAAAAATGTGGGGCATTGGCTAGCTTTATAACAGATAAGAATTTTGATTATCTGGGGATTGATGACAGAATGGTCGCTGGTTAGGAACTGTAGGGGGCCCTAGTGGGAATTGCCTTGTTTAGTGACTATAAATCTTGCACTGGATGCCAGAAGAGCCCATCAGCCTTTCTTGTTGGGAGGATTGGGGTGTTACATAGTGAGGTGGCACTTGAAGTCAGAATGCTTTTGGCCAGTAGTAGCTCAATAAAACGCCCAATGTCCTCTTTATCGCCAGGTCTCGAGGGATGTCGGAGTTTGCATGGAGGGTAGGTGCACTTTGAGTCCACTTGAAGTGGGGCTACCCCCTTGATGAGGCCTACGTCATATTTACCTTTTGTCCAGAGTGAATCGGGAACCTCATCAAGAGGGGGGTGTTCTGACTACTGCAGCTGGAAATGGGGGAACATGCGAGAGCCTGGTTTGAAAAGATGACCCCGTTGAGTGGTTTGCATCACACAGTAATATGGGTAAATGGTGGCTGGCAGCCTTGGGCTTGTTTTGACTCCCGAAATGGGGTCAATTGTCCAGTCTGTCACATCCATGCAAAACTTAGCAAACTCCCGCTTGCCTTCAGGCCCACTGTTTATTTTGGTATATGGACACATGGGGCACCAGGCATCATAATACAGGGATTTCTGTTGATGCAACACAGTTCCGAGAGCCCAGCAAACCTCTTCACACGTATAGTCCTTTCTAAACCATTCCTTCTCAAACCCCTCATCTTGGCCGCGATAGCTGACGTTAGACGTACCACGCAAGTCTCCTGGCCTGTGTATACCGCCCTCGTCCTGCCATCACTCAGACACACGCCTCGACGAATTCTGTGGTATCTGTCCAGCGCTTTTGAATGTAAGATCTCAGCTATGGTAATAACCTGGCTGCTCTGGGCAGTAGGTGACCATCGATGCGGTTAGCTCCTCTGCTAACACCGACTCTTTAGGGGTGCGGTCGACAATGAGACTTTAACTTATGTTCTACGTTTTGAATACTGCCTTACAATACATCGAAACTGCCAGAACAAACAAAGAACAGTACATGCTGTCGTACCTGGCCAATAAATTCTGATTCTGATTCTGATTCTGACTCTGACCTGATATTTTTTGAATGCTTTACCCATGATGGCTTCCATCACAGTATCCTGACTCAAAACACACGAAATCCAAAATGGCACAGTTCCATTTTGACGTGAGAATCCTGGCACTGCTCTAGGTGGGCTGTTGCTCCTACCCTTACGCCTCATCGTCCGCAGCCTCCGACACCATGCGACGTGCACCTGCGGCTTGCCGGATAAAAAAGTTTTAACGAGGCGGCAGAACGCAGCAGCCAGACCGAGCTGAGCTGCCACCCCACCGTTAGCTAAATTTAGCCAGCAGCTGTTGGTAGTTTCGAAAAAATAAAATGTTTACTAACCTCTTTATGAAGAGTGTTAAGGATTTTAGATTGTTTTTGTGTGTGTAGACCCAAATTTTGGAATCTGTGATTGTATGAGTAATTTCTATTTATGTACAGTATGATAGATCATACCCTTAGTTTAATACTTTATCAAAATATATGTAAAAACAGCTTGAGTAGGAACCAAACGATCTACAACATGCATTAAACATGAACATTTTTTACTTTGCAGGAAAGTCTATGGTTTTTCCAATATACGCAATTCAATGGTTTCAGTCTTGAGTTGTTGGATTTATGCAGCATTTGAAACTCCATACATAATTAATGGTAGAGGAATTATGCTTGTAACAGAAATTCTGTGTAGTTGCAGTAGAAACCCTGAAATTATGACACAATCACTCAAACTCAACATCTTCTTGTTATCTTTTTTTAAAGATGGTGCAATTCATGTATATAAATCACATAAATGTTGGAGGGTGTAGAGGTTACTTTCCTAATGAATTAATGACTACTTGGTTCGATTATTGAACAGTGGTTGCTAATTCTAACCAATTTTATCTTGTTTGTTAAATGATTTATTTTGTATTTTTGGGAAATCCTAAAATTGAATCTAAACATAATTTCTTTTTAAGTCACATGCTGGTGATAATTGCAGTTGATTCTTTTGTTTAATTGTTAAATTGCCTAACACCTGCAGTTTAATTGGGTTGTAAGCAAAGACAGCAGTCTATCTCAAAGGGCGGTGAGAGCTTCTCGGAGTTTGAGACATTTATAGTTTAATTCTCATTGCATAAAGAATGCAGAGCTCTTGCATTTAGGTTTGCTGCATGTTTTGACCTGTTTGATGGTTTGCTTTTATTTTTAATCCTTTTGCCTTTCTATTTTCTACCGAATTACCAACTTGTTTCACTGCATAGACATTTCCAGGGTGCTGCTTGCAATCTATTATAGCCTTTACCAGTGGCAGGTTATTTTATTTATTGTTTTAACGTTACTAGCATAGGATGACAAAGTTTTTGAGTCTCCACATTCTGCAGCTGCAGCAGAGACTCTATATGTTTTTGAATATTAATGTTCATTCATTTAGCAGACACTTTTGTCAAAAGTGACATAGAAGTGAGTCAGATGCATATAGCTGTCAACAAGCCAACTAGTCCATTTGGCGGAGTCTGCGATGAATGCGCAGGTATGACGTGTGTAAGCATTATCGCAGCCATAACTGTACAGCACCTTTCAAACGCAGCAATAACCTAATAAAGCAGCTCTTCAAATCAAAAGAAAAAATGCAACACCGCAGATCCTCGTACATTATGCAATGTCGGGGGGGTGCTTGACGTATAGAAGATTAATTAGAAATATAGCCTGTGACTGTACAACTTACATTTTGATGATGCATTGATTTCACTGTATGGATGACTTAAAAATGCACATTTTAAGTACTCATAAATGTACATGGCTGTACAGTGTGCTTCCTGCTTTAGATGTTGATAAAAATGAGGATTTCCTGTAAGTTTGGTTGAAAACGTTTGCCAGTAAATATCACCTTCTAAAACGGTGGGAGATGCATGAAGAGCTCTGAGATAACCGCCTGCCACTATCTGCTAAAGCAGCAACCAACCAGCTATTTTTTTGTACAAAAACTGGTAAATTTTGCAATTGCAATATATAGATTAGTTTTAATTGTTATAGGGTTAAGCTTTTTTGGGAAAGGAGATTTGTTTTATTTTCCTGTTTTTGTCAAATGGATGTCTGAATTATTTTATATATTCTAGTCGATTTATATTAACCAATCACTCAGAATTTGCACAGGTCTTAAAATTTATATTAATTCACCGTACATTAACCATGAATCATTAGAAAAAACACAATGTACAACAATTTACAGTGACAGGCTAGTCCTCTTGTTCATCTAAATTGTCCTCTAGTGCCGAGAATATTAATATAACAGTATTTATGGTAAAGATGTTTATCAGAAAGGTGCAGATGTTCTGTTATTTATGTATTGATTTATGTTTGTTTATATTCGTTTTTGTGGCATTCAGTTGCTGGTAGCTAAAGGCGCCCTACGATAAAAGTGAAAAGGCTGTGATTTGACCTTGATCTTTTTTAGTTTATTTTCAAAGGAAGAAAACCAGTGACGGCAGGCTTTAGAAGTCAAGGCCGACGGTCAGGTTTTTTTTCTCTCTCCTAACGTGCCTCCATTTTTTTGCTTAAAACTTAATAGAAGCATGGAGAAGATGGATGAATAGAACAGAGATAGATCTGTGTTTTATTTAGCCTTTGCGTCAAAGCCAGCTGCTGATTTACGGATGACAACTAAGTAGAATTTACAGCGACTCTTTATGCTCATAACATATTGGAACCCTCAAGATTTAATGAAATACATTTAAGGTCCATTTTGCAGATGCCAATTTGAATAACTCATAATTACTCAGACCTTTAAATTAAATTGCCTCTTCCTTTTTGTTGTAGGTCTTTTTTGTCTTTGAGAAAAATGTTTACATTCTGTTGTACTGCTGAAATCAGTTATTGTATTGAATAATAACAAAAATAATAAGTAATAATATAGCCTGAGATTGCACTCAGAGACGGTTTTCTATTTTCATTTTGATGGAATATGAACAAAACCACGGTGATTTGGAGGCATAAATTAGACCCATGTGAGATCTATAATAATGACAATAATCATTTCATATCTGGAGTGTGCTAAGGAGTTTGTTAATTGTTCGGTAAAGCTCAGTTGGGCTGTTCTTGAGTTTGTATCGAATAATAGGGTATTTTCAGTGGAATTGCATTTCCATTTTCAGGTTAACGTGATGTATAAATTAATTACCCAGTGACTGTATGATAAATGAATCATCAACGGGGCTCCTGCTCAAGTTTAGCTCATGTAATAAAAAGTGTGAGAGCTGTCAAGTCTGCCACGGGTGTAATCCCTTTCAATCCTACAACAAAAGATAAATTGGAATTGTCTGTAGAATGTATCAGTTGGGCAGTTTATATAACATGGCTTGGAAGGCATCAGAGGTGATAATGTTTGGTAAACAACAGCCAGCTTCAATTGCCTTGAGGAACTGAGGAATTTGAATTTTATCATGACCTGGACAAATATTTTGAAACAATGATAAACAGTGCCAAAACACATTTTGTTTGCCTCTTTATAATTTATCGACTCAAATGGCACCATGTACAGTTCTGGAACTTGGCGTATGCGTAATATTAACAAAAGTATAAATATTTGTGCTATAAATAACATCCACGGATGAGATTTGACTTATAAATATTGTAAAATGTTTGGAATAAGCAGAAGTCAGTTTATAGAGTAAAATCTTTATTTGTGATGCGTTTCATCTCTTAGTCTGCTTTGTTTAGCTGGTTCCCTAACATACTGACAATATTGGCCGAGAGAGACGAGGTCATGAGAGAGACAAAATTTGATTCATTGTTAGCTTAATGCAGAGCTGCCCAGCCCTGCTCCTGGAGATCCCCCACCCTACCGAGCGTGCTTATTTAACACGCCTGAAACAGATAATCAGACCCTTTAGTAGCATCTCAGTATTAGAGGCAGCATTAGAGTCAGCATTAGAGGAAGCATTAGAGTCGGCGTACTTCCATCATGCCTCAGTACTAATACTATAAAGTCACACTAAGCAGCCATAGCGTGGTAGTATTTCACTATATTGAAGTGGCATTTGACTTTTTTATCCTGCACCTCAGTTTGTTTATTTACTTTGTTTACGCAATGCAGACTTTTTTCCGGCTTCATGTATTAATGCTGGACGTTTTATTTTACCGCCTATGTTTTTTAGTTTCCCGTCTGCTCCTGCTTCCCATGCTTCGTCTACCCTTTCACGGATACTTTTGAAAGGTATTCTAGAGTCTTGTCATGCACAGTATACATAAGAGTAGAAGGAATTGTTTTAAGGAAACATAACCTTAGGTAAACACCCAGAATCTTGATAACGTTCTTCTGTGATGGCGTGATTTGGAACAGATATATATGCTTCGAAATAAATAATGTGTCAGATGTACCTAGTAGTATTCCCATCTGGTCTATTTGATGAGTGGAGTGTTAAATTAGTTGTGCGCGCACTTACATACTCGCCTGTAGAACGGAACCTGTCTGGTCACTCTAGGTAAAGTAGGCAGGCACCAACCCCTGTAAGTTTTAAAGGGTGAGTTAGCTTAGTTAGCTAGGTTTGCTATTTAGACAGTTAAAGGATCTGGGGTAAGTATTGTTTGTTTATTTCTTTGATTTAGCATCGCCTTCTACTCCTCCACAGGATACTGTTAATGTGGGTGTAAACAGAATAAAAGATTATATGTAAACAATCTTTCGTATTCCTGTGGCGTGTTTGGGCTTGTTATTGGCTGCCTTTGCACATTTGGTGAATTGGTCCCACATACTCATGTTCGCTACCCTGCCCTAGACCAAGGAAAACCTAACATACGCATTTCTCATTCAGATTGCATGGCTCTAAACCACATTCCCGCTTTTAAATTCACTCGTGCTCTATGTAGCTGATTACTGATTACAATTACTAACACTTTCACCAGTCTTCAGTATTGCCCCTTATAAATAATTTATTGCTGTGTTCAATTTTTCTTTTCAGTTTGGTTAACTGCACCCTCTATACCAGCTCATCTCAAGACTATTAAAGTATTAATACCATAAAACTGTGAAACTATTAAATATTAAAATGGATTTATTAAACGTTAGTTTTTAAGCAGTTTTTCTTTAGCAGCCTAACGTAGTCTAATTGTACAAGCTGTTTAGATGATGTTTGTTCAGATTCAACCTATATTTTCAGCTGTTGGAGACCAGGAACAATGTTGAATCGAATCTGGTATCTGTTTACTCATCAGTCTGTGTTCTTTTACATGTTTGAAACGTGTCAGATATGTTGCTAGGAAACTTAAGCTAGTTGCTGAAGTGTGTTAAAAGTCCTTTCAACAACTGAACCCATGCAACAATTGTTCCCCGTCTCCTCTAGTACTTTAGCTGAAGTGCTCTGGTCATGGTTGCTACAACAGAGTGTCTCAAGCCTGCATCTTCCACGCTACCAGGCTATCTTTTTAAACCAGTATGTTACTGATGTGGTTAAAAACGTGTAGCGTATATGATGGAGCTTGTGATGACAGATGAAAGGGCATGTAAGAGACGACTGCAGCAGGTGACGTGATGAGTTCTGAGCAGAACTTAATTTGGGGATGCCCCAAACACGTAAACACCTCATGTACTGGGTACTCAGTCCCCAGCGTGAAAAGGATGGCGTGGTCTCCGGTTACCTGTCCGAACAGTAGCAAAAGACACTGATATGTAGGGACAGATCAGCTAGAACAATGACTGTAACCTGACTCACCATCTGAGGCTGGACGATCCCTCCACAGAACAGTCGTGTGAATATGAAAGGAGTTGTCCATTTAAGAAAACATTGTTGCACTTTTTTATGTTTCAGAGTTGCACAAGGGATACAAAGAGTAGAGTTAAAGAGTAACCATTTGGGTTTGACTTTCTTCACTCCTTACACCTTGTTTCTTAAAACCCAGCCTTTTGGTAGATCCATTTTCATTATCTAAGTTGACATTTATACCTCAGTATTATTAGTGCTTAAATTATGTATATATAATTTAACATCAGTTTGGTGGGAGAAAAATGCCAAAAATATATTTCCCCCAGAATAATTTACTTTCAGATGTATTATTAATTTTTCATTTATGACCTCTATTTGACTGATTTTTCCCAAATGTGAGAGATTGCAGATAACGCAATCAGGTGTCCAAAACCACTTGAGAGTTCCTGTTATTGTAAAAATATGCCGTGACGATTCCCTCGCCACGAAAAAGGCATTAATGTGACGTGGCTTCTGGCCATTTTCTCACCAGAGGTTTCACATTGACATTGTGGCTGTTTAACAGCTGGTGGAATCTTACACACAGTGATGGAGTAGAGAACACAGCAGAAAATGCTTCATCATTTGGACAAAAACAGTGTTCTTGCTGTATCGACCAATCTAGAAGCCTGTTAACACACATTCTTAACCCACAGCTACTATGTTGTTGTTTTTATTTGCTTTGTGTATAAAGTTAAAAAGGCGCAGCTTGGTATTCTATTGAAAATAGCTTCCACTTTCCATCTGAGATTTAATGTACTAGATATTTGCACTGTGATATTCCTGGGTTTGGTGATTTAATTATATATGCAAACATAAACACAATGACTGATCTCGTGTCTGTGAGTAGCAGTTTCAGTTTGACCAGGGGGTGTAAGACCGACGTCTCCCCTTAAATGTCGGCGCATCGCGTCCCAGATTTGCATAAATAACTTTTCAGGTCCTCTGTGTGAATGATGCACACTTTTCCCCAGCCAACTTACTTTAGCTGAACATACATCAAGATAAATGCAAAGTCCTGCTTCAGATGACAGCCGGGGTCTTTTCACTGTCAAAAAGAATAGTTTTGTTTGTTTTTAGGCAGAGAGAGAAACAAACAGCCGCGGTAGATTGTACTTTAGTTTTACTCCCATTAAGCGTTTTTATTTTTTTTTTCACAAGGACAAGGAGGCTAGACGTAGGTAGTTCTTGGTGTTCAGTAGTTCTTGGTGTTCAGTAGTTCTCGCAAGAAACAATTAAACCCACATAGCATCATTTTTTATACGACGACTATTTTTAAACTGTTGGATCAGGTTGACCCTTTAATTTGCTGCTTTCAGTAAACACAATTAACACCATTTGATTTTATAGATACGGATGCTGAAAATACTCTGCAAACGACCATAAGGTCCAAATTTGTAAGAAAATTTCTGTTGTGGATGGCAAAGGAAATATTTCTGACAGTTTTTATACGTTAAGGCATACTGTTATTTAACACCTAAACCTGATATAAATACTCAGCACATTTTAAATGTAATTGATATTTTTTTTTAATTTGCATGATGTGCTTTGTAGCGATATTTCATTACATTCAGATACGTGACATGTTTGCTTCTTTTTAGGATCCCTTAGATGAGACACTGGGCTTATCTTACCATCCACGCATGTATTGAATTTATTGAATGTCATTTACAATATAGGTAACACCAAATTAAGAGAAACATCAATAAATGTGTTTTGATAGGGAATTGCACCTCCAGGTGCCGAAAGATCAGCTTTAGTCATGGATTATCGATGTGTCTCGAATGGAGCACTATTCTTGCGCTGTTATTTATCGATGGTGGTTGGCTAATGTAGAATCTGTCAGATGGGTTCATTTTGGTTGACCGTTGGTGGGTTTGATTGTACTGGTGTATGACTTGCATCCTTTCCATGTCCATTGGTCCAGTGTTTCAAGATTTCGGGACATTGTCATCCTATCCAATTAGGACAGAAATGTTTTGCCATGCCCGCAATCACCCTTTCAGGTTCCAGAGGTGGAAAGCTCCGGTCCAGAAAGTACAGATCCAGACCAAGGTTTATTTTCAACCAACCAGTCGAGTACTCTGTGACTATGACTCTTAATGCTGAACTGGTTGGTTGAAACAAAACCTTGGTCTGGATTTGAACTTTCTGGACCGGAGCTTTCCACCTCGTAGGTACCGAGTGAACAAAAATCATGCTAGGAAAGAGCACCCCCGCATGGTGACGGAGCAGCCGGAGCGTTTCAATGTGGGGAAACAAGCATGAGATCCAGCAGGCTCCTTTGGCGTGTGCCAAACACACACTCATTCGCTTGTTGAGGAGAAGGTGAAGGATGACTCATCTAACTATTTTTTCACCACTCAGTAGATTCCTGACTGTGCCCTTTTCCAGCACTTTACTAGTGAAAGTTTTTTTTTTAGGTGTAATAAGGGGTTTATATGATGCAACCCAAACACATTATGCCTCTCTGTGAAACGTTCGACAGACTGTACTTCCTGCTCACACCATACTTCATTTTTTAGTCTGTTCATCTGGATGGATTTTGTTTTGTATCTTGGACTAAAAAATATCATCTGGGAGTCATCAGATTTATGTCTAGTTGCCCTGTCTTGAATATGTCATTAAACATCAACAAGTCTTTGTCTGTGAACCTCATCTGCATTCACTGAGGTCCTGTTGTAACCAGTCTTTGTGGACAACTTACCAAACAGTAAACTACTGGAAAGACGCACTGCAGTCTACCTAAAGGCAATTCTATTCTAGATTCTATAGCAATTACTTTTTATGGGTGATGCCTACGGTGGGTTATGTTGTAATACAATGAGAAAACATATCAACAGAATTTTAAATGTTGACTTTTCCCCATAGATAGATTTGTGTACAGGTACAAATTGTGTTACATGGAAGGGGTCTTTCACGTGAGGATGGGCTCCTATGCTGCTACTGTGACCGTGTAGTTCGGAATGGATGCTGTACCATGTTTGTTTAATTAAAAGCACTTGGCACTGGGTGCCCGTGGAAACAGGATTCTTGGCCCAGGCCAAGATCCACCGCCTTGTTCAGCATTTTTCCTCAATGCCTGACAGAAACAAGGCTCACGTCCCACCTAATTGTTTATCGAGTGAATTATGCCGAGGCCTGAAATTAAGCAATACAGACGATGGCGTTTTCATTTAAGATTGAGGTGCGCTCTTTATTGTTTTGGATGGCCCCTGAGCCATGGGAGTAAAGAAACCCAAATGGGAAATTCACCAGCAGGAGTTCAGTCATCAATAGAATGTCAATCACATGGAAAGGATTGGATAATGCACAAGGGCTCCATAATGATAATTATATATGCTTGATGGATTCTGGTTAGCGTAATGCTAATCTGGAGTTACGTGACATAGCATTCGTTCTGCAGCACAGTTATACCGCAGCGACTTGCCACATATATAACGATTTTACCTACTGTTTTGTTCAGTTTTGTTTTGTGTTTTGTCTGTTTCATGTCATACGTCGAGCATGTATTTTGTGACTGGGAAATGAAATTGGGACTCACTCAGTTATTAAGTTTAATTCTATTATGCCCCCAACATAATTCTGACATATCCCAAAATATTATCAGATGCAGAATCCGGTACGAATATTATGTTTGACATATTCTCTGCACTGTAAAACTTTAGTGGGTAAGTGGTTGGAGGTTGGATGGATGATAAATTCAGCTTTTCTCAGGTTTTCTTCTGTTCACATTTATTGCCTGTCATATATGTCAACCCAAGGCAGTGCTTCTCAACCAGGTCCTTAGGGACCCACAGCCGGTCCACGTTTTTGCTCCCCCCAGCTTCCTGCGACAGTTCACATTTTTGCTCCCCTCCAGCTCCCAAAAAACATGGACTGTCTGTAGGTCCCCGAGGACTGGATTGGGAAACACTGGCCTAAGGAAAATAAAATTTCAGAAAGAGGGTCAATGGTAAGACCCTTTCTCAGCGGGAGGTGATTTCAATGCTCTGTTACCTTAGCTATCTTTGCTTTAATGTGGCCAGAGATTCCGGGTTTTGAAAACATTTCTGCAAGCGTTATTGTGTTAGGAAGCAAAACCCTGGATGGGAGACGAATGTATTGCATGACATGGCAGAGTGCCGAGCAAGCCCCCAGACAGGGGGGGACCTTCAGGGCTCAGTAC
>JAODLC010000045.1:8190971-8227358 GCA_026781145.1 Hippopotamyrus pictus | reverse complement strand
ATATAAATGAACAGACTGAACAAAATATTCAGAATCAGTGTCTTGAATGCATGCGCACAACTACCTTTTCCCATCTCTGGAGCGTCTAAATGTCAACAGATTCCATCCCTGTTACTTGGCTTAATTAGACTTTAGACTGACTTATGATGCTAATTTGTTTACTTTTGTGAATTACTTTGATACATACTGCTATGCTGTTGCTCTGACATCTTTCGTATCGTTCTCCTAATACTCTCGTAAGGCCCTTTGAGCCTGAAGGAGATGGCGAGGCAAATAAAATGTGTCATTATTATTAAATGTACCGTCGAAGCCACACTGTCAGATTAAATGGTGCTTTACGGGAACATTTAACTCGAACAACCCAGGGTGAAATTCCTGTGGCGTTTCCATACCCGTGACGTGAGGGCGGGCTCCCTCCACTAAATGACAGCGCGGGGGCAACCTGACTCTTGGTGGGCAGAATGCATCGGGGAAGTGTCGATCACGGCTGAAAGGCTCTGCGGCGAGTGCGGTAGGTTCGCCGCCTTACAGAAGGTCATTAGTTCACGCAGAGCGGGGCTGCCTGTCTGTTCTAATTCACCACAGGTGATGTGTGTAATCCAGATAGAGAGCTAAGGCTGCCAGACACGACTCTAAAGTAGCTTCAGGTTCAATTCCAATGTGATCCATGGTTTAGCTCAATGCCAGATTCTGTGGGTTTTCTAAGCAGCGCCTGCTTGTTTATAAATATTTCCGGGACTCCTAGCTAGCTTACTGCTTTATTATCGGCTTGGAGTGTGACACCGCCTGCAAGCCTGTGGAGCGGCTTTCGGCCCCGCGAGTACAGCGCTACGGCTAAAGCTCGCCAGCGAGTGACTAGGCTAGGTCTGGGAGACGCTGCAAACGGGCTGATTCTGTTTTAAAGCAGTGACCTCCCATCCTGCTCATCGGTAAGTAAAGCTAGCAGGCTCCTGCCTGGGAATAAAGCTGGAGTGGAGATTGATCCATGCCAGATCATTTCCGATTACCATCCGTATGTTTCATCCAAGCATTGATGTGGCAGCGTTATTCTTTTACCGCCTCACACACACGCACACACACACACACACACAAACACCTTTGACCCACTGTATAAGCTAATTACGCCCCCTAGTGGCATTGTATTTTCAGAAACAAATGCTATTTATTTCGAGACCTTATTATTCTAGGCACTAGGTGCTGAGAGTATGCTGGATTTGCCCTCAGGATGCATGTATATATTTGTATGTATTTGTGTTTTCTGCATTAACAATGGATCACATGCAAAAAGAATACAAGGGGGGCAGTCGGCAATATATATGTATGGGCCCTGGTCATTCCCTCAGCCCTTCTGTATTCCTCATATCCCTCAAACCATTTGAAAAACAAAGACCAGCCATAAAAAATACATGAAAGTGTTTTCTTTTGAGCAGGGCCAACAATGCGGAGTGACAATCCGAATACACATCACGGAAAAATAATCAGCCCCTGTCCATGTATTATGCATGCCATGATCTGCTTTTGCTCCAACTCTATTGTATGATGCCTAAATGTCGAGGGCTGAACATGTTGGACTGTTGCTGGAAGGCCTGCTGTTCTTCAGGTTGAGCCCTCTCGAAATAGTTTGGCGATAGCTCTCATGTCATGGCTACACCATATATGTGGTGTGTTTGGTCATTCTGCTCCACAAAATTCCTTCCCCTCCACGTTAAATAAAACCGTGTACTTTCTGTTTGCGAGCCGGTGCACCCCAGAGCCTCCGCTTATGTAGAGGGACCCATAAATCTCATCTTCTCAGCATGTAGAAATGGTATTTTTTATGCAGAGTTCCTTGCCAACAATCTGCTTAATGATAGGACTTTCCGGTTTAAGGAGAGCTCACCTGCCCTTCTGGTGTTCTGAATTTAAAGGTTACCCTGATGACTACCTGGTTATTCCCTATTCCACTTGTGATTTTCTTCAGTCATAATTCGTACGAGCTCCTTACAAGTGCTCAAGGCGTATTATACTAATGCCGGCGACTCATTAAAGACATCCTGCTCAGTTATGTGATGAATGTTAAGTTCCATAGCGAACGTTATTCTGCAGATGTAACTACAAGGAACTAATAGGGAGATGATTTCCGTATCATAAAGCTAATTTTTCTACCCTCTTTTAGCGTCATTATTGAAAAAGCACTGAGCTTTGAGTCAGTACCATGGACAGAGACAAAAGCTACTTCTTCACATTTGCAGTCTTCTTTGTTTATATGTATAAAATGGCTTGAAGGCGTTATATATAACGCATATCGCATATCAAAATGTATCATTAAAAAGGGTAGCAAGGATCATATAGAGTCAGAAGCCAACTATTTTGCGTGATGTTAAGTTAAGCTGCCTCGCCACGGATGACACATCTCTACCTGTGGTCTCCTTTAGTTTCAAGGAACAGACACTGGATACGGCGAGCCTCAAGCCTCTGATTATGTTTCCTGTGGTCTCCTGATGCTGCAGCTGGCAGCTGACAGTGAACACTTTGTTGCTCTGACACTGCTCCGGCTGATGTTTATTAACCCGAGGTCTCCCTGCCGCAGATGATTTTTTATTTTTTTTTTTTTGGGGGGGGGGGCAATGCACTTTCTTTGGAAGTCTCTGTACCTTCCCCAACTCGCACAACAGCTTGATTGCATTGCCGCATGACTCTCGTGGTATATATAATAATATAATGTGACTGCGTATTGGTGCCGCAGGTATGACGTTTCTGTTCATCGCACAGCTGTATGTGGACAGGCGTGCAAACAGCCGAGGGGGAAAAAAAAAAACAACACGTCGTGCTTTGACCTAGATGACATGCAAAGGTCCTTCTATATAATGATAGATAATTGAAGATGTTTCCTGAGCCTAGGGGGATCTAATCGTATCCCATTTCTCTGTGATGTGACGAGCAGGACCCAATGAAATGCGCGAGCAGGACCCAATGAAAAGTCGTCACTTCAATCCACCTATCAAATGCAATGCAGGAACACAAACGATGATGATGATGATGCAATAACATAAAGTAACTATTAAGCTGTGCAACAAATCCTTTATAATAGCATTACTATAAATAAAGATGTATGTGGGGTTTCCTACAGAACGTCAATTTACTGGCAATTTTTTCAGCATAGTTCCCTCCCAGTATTGTGATAAATGGATAGTTCCAGCTGTATTCTCATTCTTTCATGCTGGTATTGATGAAAAATTCCTTTTGTCTGGATGAAATGCAAATGCCACTTTGTCTTAGTCATGCAACACTTAAAACTTAAGATGTGAAGACACTTTATTTCATTTTTTGTTTTTAATTTGTAATAATTTATTGCAGAATATTGTACTTAATTTAGATATTGTTTAAACTGGGTTTAAACTTGTTTCACTATTTTTTTCCCTCATGTGTTTTACCATTTAACAAGCTTATATGTGTTAACGATGGATTTTAAGTCTTAACATTAAAATGTAAAGTACCCTGATTAGAGATGAACTAATTTCGCATTTTGTATTAGTCAGCACAATAATGGGCTTTGCGTCATTTTTTGGTGAAATAATTTATTTCAGTTAATGGTTTTTTTCCTCTGCATAATTTTCTTAAAGAACTTGTTCGTTTCATTAATTGGGATTTTCATATGGAAATAAAAACATTTCGAAGTTAAACTGGGTAATGTTGTGCACTAAGTTCCCTTTTAAATACTGAGTAGTACTTAGTGAATAACTATGTTTCTCTGTATTTTTGCCAATCAGTTTTTTCACTTGAAGCAGGCAGTTTCTTTTTAAACAAAAACACACGGTAACTAGAGCTGACTATTATTTGGTTAATTATCGTTTCTTATTAAATGTAACAATGAATGACAGGGACAACTTTTGAGACTTCCTGTCATGTAATGAGCTTAAGGTTCCTCTTAATAAAGGTGTTTACACTAATAACATTGAAGATGAAGGAATATATCAAATAGAATGTATAAAATGTATTTGAGTAATGAGTTTGAATGGGCTATCTTGAAGGCAGTGTTTCGTATACCCATCAGCTGTTGTGAATGGTCTTCATGCTGACATTTTAGGTTCTCCGCCTAATAATCCCCCTTCTTTTGTTTCAGGTGGTTCTCGTCTTTGTACTTAGCATTGCTGCCCTTATAATATACTTCATAGACTCCTCTGAGTAAGTACTCTTCCTTTCCTGTGTTGATGTTTGTTTTGCTTCTAATGATATTTTTACCATGCGGTATAATGTACTCACTTTTCAATGATGCCACCAAACGTATGTGTTTATTTTGCAGATTATCATGTAGTGTAAGTGAACAGTGTTGTTTGTTGAAAAGCAAGATACAGACAAATCTGGCTGTGATGAAAATGGTTACAATAATCTGACAGACAGATCAGGTTTTTATTGTGAACAATGAGAATTAAATTTCATCATTTAACATCTTCTTGAATTCTTTTAGCCAGATGCAAAGCAACTTCCGATTATATGGGATTATATAAAGTGGTCATACCGTATATCTGCATGTTTATTCGTAACACAGAGAAGTTGTGCATTTATGTTTTTAAAAAACAGCACACAAAGAACAGCACAACTGTAAAATGCATCGTCTAGTTCTCCCCCAAACCTTCTGTAAGATATCTCTACTCTGCTTCCTGGCAACGTACTTATTATTTTTTGTCAATGGAACCAAGCAACATGAAGCAGTTTCCATGACAACTGCTGGCAAATTACCTTGATTTTTCCCCTCCCTTCCTCCTCTCTGCCTTAAAGCAGGTGGTCAATTTGCCCTGAACGGTCAATGTCAAACTGCCAACCAATAGATTTTAGCGCTATGATGACACCCACATGAAATTTTTTAAATGTTGCACCATTTTGAAAGGCTTTGTTTCTTTCTAGTAAAGGGGGATTTCAAAGCACTGTGTATGATTCATGCTATTTTAACAGATCAAAGAAAAAAAAAAACACACATGCATACACGTTTTAGGTGATTTACCCGTCAATAACAAATTGCCTAAAATGATCATAGGAAGGAAATAATGAGGAGTAAGGTTCAATAATCAGGCTGACCAATCGGGTAGCAGCTTTCTAATTTCCATCCGTTTGAACAGCTTGAATTGTGGCCCTTGGAATGCAGCGTGTGAATGGATGATTAAAGTTGTGAAGCACCAGTGCTTCCTCCCAGTTGACTCCTCAGGGAGTCGGCATTATGCTAGTGTTTGTGCACTGCACTGCACTGCACTGCACTGCACTGCACTGCACTGCACTAGCGCCCTTTTCGCACGGCTGCAGTGTGACGCCCGCTGGCGATGGAATTCCTACTCCAGGCTTTTTTCTTGAGAACATCAATCCAAAACCCAGTGTTTAAACTCTTATTTTGTTGTTAAACCGTCAAATGTTAAAACATTGGAGATTAAAACATATTGAACGATCAAGACGTACATCTCTAATCTTGGTTCTCTCCCCGTCCATTCCCCAAAAAAGTATGTTTTAGTATGTAAAGGTAAGAAATGCATGAAACATATTTTTATTATTGACTTTTAATATGTTTTTGTTTTCATAATTATTTTTCAGTTAAGCAAACAGGATGCAAGTGTAACGTTTATTAGACTTCACTGCCACATATTTTCTCTTGATCTGGGCTTAACTTTCATGGTACTAAAAGTACTATTTGATTAACTATTTGTTCTTTTTTGGTTATGTACTGTGCATAATTTTGTGAAAATGTGTAATTTTACCAAAATCAGATTTTTAACCTTGCACCAAACTTTAGAACAAACAATCATTGTAAGCCATTTTTTAAATTAATTTGTATTATCTTTATACGACATTTTAAGCATCATCATTTTCTGGGTCCATTTCACGTTCTTATGTAAGTGCTTTTGAAATCCTGAAATTGAAGGATTGAGTTTCGCTGTCTGGAATATTTTCAGGGCTTGTCTCTTTCAGCACTGGTCATGTGACACTTGTGCACATGGATTCGAACAACTCATCTGTTTATTATAAGCGTCCTGACTGACAGGGGGTAGCACTCAGAACTCTTTTTCCATACGGGAATGTCCCTGCTTTTGGAGGTCAGCCACCATCCATTAAAGGGCCTCAGAGAGAGAGCATCCTAAGTGCTTTACAGAAGGCAATTCCCACAGCAAGGCTACTCCTTTAAGGAAAATTAATTGTCAGAAACTATATGAGAAGTTTCATGTTACTTTTATGAGCCTGAAGATCCATTAGTATGACTGATGGATTTACAGTACATCACTATTGCTCTGGTGATCAATAATCCAAATTCCAGTGTTATTTTGGCCTCCTGTAGCCCTCTGTAACTTCCCTGTTAAAAAAGGCTACTCAACAAATATATTTTTAGTCCATTTGCAGGAAAAAAAACTTTTTAAAATTCCTTATGAATTTGATGTGCTACCTGGAATGAACGCAGGCAAATTTATGCATTAATATTGGTGCTATAAATTATCTACGACCAAGTAAAAGCCCAGTTTTTCTACCACTTAGTCTATGGCCTGTGAAAGTCGGCAACATAACCATTCAATTCTCCCTTTGTTAACAAAATGTGTGTGGCGTTCTTTGTACAGCAAAGCGTCACATGGTGAAACATTTTACTCAACCTGCTTTTATATTTTAAGTATTCCATCCCTCATTAATAAACATTAATGTATAAAAAGTCCATTAAAATGGCTGCAGAGGAACACAGCATTATAGGAGATATCTAGATGTTATTATATAATGAACATAATTTGGTGCGCTTAATTATCAGATATTGACTGTAGCTATACAATTTGTAAATAGAGTTGTGTGATTGTTAATTCAGTTAATATTGTGATTACAGTGTTGGTTCCTAATGAAAAATAATTTATAATGACTTTCCACTCTGCTAATTTATACATCACAGATATAAAATGTATTGTGTAAAATTTACCCATGAAATGAGGCGTAGAGTTATATGGTTAAATATGAATCGATATGCGGAGCTAGCAGTGAAGATGGCGGCCTCACATAACCTGACACGCATCTAATCGCAGATACACAGAACGCTGCCTCGATTATGGGCACGTTTTGACACCCCCCGATCTGCAGTGTGACATTTCTTGACCATTTCTAAACTTCTGTCTCTTGAAATCTGTGCTTCACCTCCATCCTCACTTGCATTTGTGAAGTTGGCTTTCAGACACATTGTGCTATAGATGTCTGTCGGTACCAAACTGAAAGTAAACTCGTAAAAACTGCCAAGTTTCCACGTTACGGTGAACTTGCTATCCATCTTTAGTTTGAGGTTTCTGCTATTTTATGTACTAACAGCTTGGGGAGGTTTAAATGGATCTCCTGTTTTATTTGATAGTTGAATCCGGGTGCTATGGAAGCTTTCAACGCATTCCGACAAGCGGCCAGTCCAGCTACGCAAATGAAATTGTTTAATTTCCGTAATGTGAGGGGTCAGGGCTTTTGAGGAACAGGGAATGAGGCTAGCTGCTGTCTTACAGCAATCATCATTACTCAGTAAATGAGGGGAAATTACCTGCCATTTAAATCGGGCTGTCTTTCCGTGCCTGCGTTCCCGTGCAGTTAGTAGCTGCATCGCTCGCTGATTGCGCTGATTTCCACGTTTATTAGCGAGGGCGTCTGATGCGCCGAAGGAAAATGTATCCGTAGGTCAGAGAGAACCAACGGACCCCCGATGGGTAGAGACACAGGAAAAGGACAAGCGAGTAAAGCAGCTCTGGAGGAAAATAGTGAGTTTTTATTCTGTCGTGGTTGTACAATGGCTTGTTAAAAAAGTAGGTATGACAGATTTTCCTGGAGGAGGAAGACTTTCTTTAGCATCTCGACCGTTAGGTCATCTTCGATCGCGGTCCTCCTTTCGGGAATAGCGAGAGGCACTGTCACTTCTGTTCCTCTTCCTGGATTATTCATTTAAGATGTGTCTTTACATCGAAGGGT
Source organism: Hippopotamyrus pictus (assembly GCA_026781145.1). Classification (NCBI taxonomy): domain Eukaryota; kingdom Metazoa; phylum Chordata; class Actinopteri; order Osteoglossiformes; family Mormyridae; genus Hippopotamyrus; species Hippopotamyrus pictus. The sequence continues at coordinate 8,219,423 of JAODLC010000045.1, read as the reverse complement.
GTTCAGTTTTACCCGCCCGATGGCCTGGATTGGCTCTCGTTTTGGTTAGTTTGGGTTACGCCCATAGCCGTAGCGGGTATATCTCTCCGCTCGTCCCTGTCACACTATAAACAGTGCGGTGTCGCTTTTCACTTAATGCGTTTAAACGGGGTAACTGAAGAAAACGATCTTTAAAAATTAACTGAGCTTCACCAGACTCCGCACTGACGCCAAGTTTCAAACGCCATACATTTATTTGATATAGAAAATATGTAGATTCTATAAAAAGACTTGTGCCACAATACTGGGAGATTGCCAGCACGCTTAAGATTTAGACTTATGAGGCTGCTGACGTTTGGAAGAACTGTATGAAAGATGTGCACCTTTTATGTGCTTTTCACACGCTTCCTGCATTTTGTTGTAAGCTGTAATATACGGGCCAGGAAAGGCCAGGTCTAAATAAAGGCCTTTTTATAGGCCATTGTACCTGTACTTAAAGTTACAGGTATGCTGATACTCCTTTGCCAGCAGCTCCTTCAATGTAGAAGCTGAAAGGAGCTGGAGCTTTTCACCGTGCCTCCATAAAGTCAACGCTGCAGATACCCAGATTATGTCATTTGACTTTTAATGGTCCGCCGCTATGCTCTTTTGCAGTGGTGAAGAGTTCAAGCCCAGAAAGTAAAAATCCAGACCAGAATTTTCTTTGAACCAACTAGCTGAGTACTCTGTGACTGTGACTCTTCATACCCAATTGGTTGGTTGAAACAAAATCTTGGTCTGGATTTTTACTTTCTGGGCCTGAAAAATCCACCTCTGCCCCTTTGCACTTTGCACTGCAGTTACTCCTGTGTGCAGAGTTTAATGTCGGGGCACATGATCCTTTTACTTTGTGAGGATACAGTACCTCAGAGCTTCAGGGTTGGGTGTTTGAATCGAGCCTACTTCGTGTGTGTGGAGTTTGCAAGTTCCCCCGTGTGGGTTTCCTCCAGGTGCTCCAGTTATCCCTTGCAGTCCAAAGTTATGCAGTTAGGGTAACTGACATCTCTAAATTGCCCATAATGCATCATTGTGTGTGCGCGTGTATGAACTCTGTGCGGACTGGTGTCCCATCCAGATTGTAACCCAGCCTTATGCCCTGAGCTACCAGGATCAGTAGATTGGTAGATGGCTCATAACTTAGGAAATACATGCATCATATAAATATATTTGAAAATCTAATAGAGTTAATATGAATTATTTTAGAGCATCTTTACCTTGCGTTTTTAGCACATTTATAGAGACGTCCTATTTGTTCCTGACGTTTATTGTCTTGCATGTTGAATTTGGCGTTAAATATTCCTTGTATAGTTTTATAAAATCAAATTGAATTTAACCAGCTTAAAATGTAGGACGTCTGAGCAGAATTAATTTTCTGGAGGAGTTAAGGTAGGTATGTTATGTTCATTGGTTTGAGATGATTGGAGGGAACCTAAGTCATGCTGTTACCATAGTAACTATTTCTAGCCAAATCACTGCTTGTTTCAGGCTCACGGTGAAGTTTTCCTCTCCGACCTCTGTCGCAATGTTACTACTCGTTGGTTAGCCTGAGTGTTCGGTCAGGGGCAGCCGCGAGGATGTTGCTATTAAAAAGGACGGTCTGTTTGTAAGAGATGCTATCTGGATGCAAATCGGCAGCAGGAGCCTTTGTGGTTTCTGACTCTGCGGCACAAACGCGGCGTTGGTCGGCCCCCTTCAGAGCCCCGGGCGGCTGCATGCTCTCCTCCTCAGCTTCACCACCCAGTGCATCTCCGCCAGTCTAGCATGGTTGAAATCAACTTTACCTACCTAATTGCTTACACCAGTGTTTCCCAATCCGGTCCTCGGGGACCCACGGCCGGTCCACGTTTTTGCTCCCTGCAAGACAGTCCACATTTTTGCTCCCCACCAGGAGCTAAGAAGGAGCAAAAACGTGGACTGTCTGTGGGTCCCCAAGGACCGGATAGGGAAGCTCTGGCTTACACAGTTGAATGTAGGGTCAGTGCTGTTTTAATTATTCATGTGACCAGCAGCTGAGTGACTTTCCTGTGCCCCCCCTTCATGGCCTTCCGCTATCTCCTTGTCCTGTTATCTCCTCTTGTCACCTATCAGTAACTAAGATAAAGTGGCACAAGGACAATATCCTGTAATTATCGCAAGTAGTCTACTCTGAGTTAAGTATGCCTCTTGGTAAATTCTTGCCAAGAACCATCCACGAACAGCCCGAATACATTAAATATTCTCAGTAATATAAATCTTGCATCGGTAATCTGTTGATTGCTACTTTACGTTTGTCTGAGGTGTGCAAATGTTGAAAAAGAAGCAGCATTTATTTTGAATGGTAGCTGTTCGGGACGTGCAGGGCTGCATTAACTTTTCCCCCATTCTTCTGCGATATTTACTTATTCTTTTTTTTTTTTTCTTGTGTTTTTAGTGCATTTTCTTCCATGTCCTTGGTGTCTCTCTTGAACTGTATTTGAGTTTTTCTAACTTTAAATTGCATGGAGTTTGTAAAAGTAATGGGCAGGTATATCAACAATATTTGTAACCTCAGGGAAATATCCTTTACCTTATGACCCTGACCCACCTAAGCAGTTGGAAGATGGATGGATGGATGGATGGATGGACGAATGAAATATCATTTATTAGTCTTTAGCATAGTCAAGTACGTGTGGACATAGGAAAAAATGAATGACTTTATTAGTCACCATGAAGCATTGCTGGTATGGAGTGGGGCGAGAAAAGCTATGGATATTTTTAGAATTCTCACACTGGTTTTATTTGTCCAGTGTCTCTGATGGTGCTAAATCATTCTTTTCCTAGTTCTACTGCTCTGGCCTAAATCTATCGTTGATGTATTAACCAGGCCTTGTTTCATATCATCTTTTGCCCAGGGGACGTACTACGGGCACATTGATGTAGGTTTTACTGCACGGCAGCCTGGCCACGTCTAAGCCGCATGCCACAGCGCCCTGTAGCTCGTCATCGCTGACTGCATCGCCCCGCCTGCCCACATATCTAGTCTAATGTGTTGCACAATGAATGACTCTGCATGCGTCAACGTTGTGGGCCCTTTATTTCCTTAATTTCTTCTCCAAAGATGTTGGCCCGTGCCTTCAAAGTCGAGGAACATGCTCAACACAACATTACGGTTATATTTGCCATCCTCTGTCAAATATAATGCAGACCATAATGCTGACTGAGCGTTTTTTGTTTATTTTTTTTCCCGTTATCCGGAGCAACAGGTGCTATACGACCTGCTTTTGTTCGTATGTGTAATATACGCATACGTGTTCCAGATTAGCCCACAGAAACATTAGGCCAAAGATGTATTTTTTTTTATGTATGTGTTATCCCTTTCTCATATTTCATGTTCGCTACTTTTAAAAAATTTGTTCCGCTTCTTCTTTTCGAGTATTGTTTTACGTTGAAATTTAGCTAGCTTGTTACGCTTATTTATGAGTTAGCTTTTTTACATCGATGTAACTTTGAGATGCTATTAAAAAGGTGGGGTACGGACTTGCGGTTACCCTCTGACCTTTTTGATAATATCCTGAGCACCACACTGTCTTGGCGTGCTTCATGCCAGGCTAACAGGAGAGAACGGGCATTAAATCTTCTGCTTCTTTTATAAGACACATGAATACACAGTATTGTGGGTAGTATTGCACAGCTACTTATAGCACATGAAAGCTTACTTGAGGTAGAGTCTGAACAGGGCTATCAAACGGAGAATTACCAGACTAGAATGATACAGACAAGTGTGTTGTTTGTATTAAGCAGTGGATTATTTGTGATAAAGTGAAGAATCTGTTCTTTTTTTGGTTCTGCAGGGCTTTGGTAGAGCACAGTAACAGGGTTGACAGTGACAACAGTAATCATCTGCTTACCTGCTGAGGCAAAAGGCTATTTGTGTGCCAACAGGACACATACAGGTGGCTGGTCTCCAGGTGGCTGGTCTCCAGGATGGCTGGTCTCAATGGTACCCCATGCCTGGCTTTCACATGGGGAAAGTCATACAGATATTGTCCCAGCAGTAAACAGCTACACCTCTGGTGCCAGAGACCAGCTCCTTAGCCCACTGGCCAATGTGGCAGTCGGCTTACCTGTAATTGTCTCTGATGCAAGAGGCTGTCTTTCTAGGCCGAAATAGAGGTCTTACAATAACATCTAAGGGTTTTGGCTTAGAAATACTCACTTAGTGACCATACCTTTCATACTCTGTCACAGTTTAAGCAGTTCTCAGTAGATCATATATCAAAGTTAGCTTAGATGAAAACGTTACACCCAAAAATTATCTAAAAGAGACATGATTCTTTTTCTTTTTTGCTTTTGATGAAGGAATAATCACCTCTGAAATAAATAAATAAGTAAAATGTTAAAATGACAATGAACGCCTTTGAGGACAACTGCAGTGAAACCCCGTAGTGACTTGACAGCACAAATTGACAGTACGCTTTCAAAAACTGACTGCTGCTGTTTGCTGAAGTGTAAAGTGTCTTTTAAGTCTTTGAATAAAAACTCAGAGGACACTCTCGGTGCTATAGTGTCACTGGCCATAATGATCTTCCAACTCGTATCCATTCCATGATTACCTGTTTTTGCATTCAGTGTACACGTTTTGTTTTGCAGTGTCACAGAAAATACTCTTTCCTGTGGCTGTTATTTAGATGAGAAGACACATTTCTGTGTTCTCTGACGTTGTATATTTCTTTTCCCCTTTATAACTGCATTTTCTTCACAAGTAATTTACTATTTTAGTTCTGCAACATCTTGATAAAACTGGATTATTGTACATCTTCTTTCTTCACTGGGGAACTTGAGATTTGTGTAAACACTAAATAACTACCCCTGTGTTGTCTGTGTATTTTGTGGTATTTGTAAAGCTTTCGTAATTGCCATATGTCCTGTATATTGTATGTGTTTTTGTGGTTTGAAATAAGAGATGTTCCATTTGTTGTTTGTATTCAAACAAGTGACAGGTGCTGTTAGTGTCTGTCGTGTGTATCCACGGCTTCCCACTGGTGTGCACATTCAGAGCTGTTTAAAGTGTGGGCTACGTTTGTCTACTAAAGAAAAGGCCAAAACAGAGGGCTGACAAGCTATGAATTATATAAACGTGCAACAAAATGAGAGGAAAAAGCTTTAGTGATATGACAATCTACCATTAACTTGTGTCTTTTAATGAAGACTAATGTATTCCACACTTCTGCAGGGATATCTGACTGCATGTTTCATTCTTTGTCGCTCATGGGAGTTTTACGTACACAGAAATGTTCTGAGGGCTGAACGAAAAATGATTGGTTCAGAGAGATTACCAATCAGATTGTAGAGGAGGTGGGTCCAAGCAACTAGAGGAGGAGAGACTGACCAATGACATGTTTTGGTCCCGCCTCCTCAAGTTGCTTGGCCCCACCCCCTCTACAATCTGATTGGTAATCTCTCTGAACCAATCATTTTTCGTTCTGCCCTCAGAACATTTTTCTGTAAGTAGAACTCCCACGAGCTTCTTTGTCTCACTTGATTCACTTCTTCCATGTCTCCTGTACATGGATAAATGTGTATGTTGTAGCCCCTTTTTACAACAAATGAGTCATTTTTTATTTTAAATATATAAATCTGCTTTACAATTAGACCTGCATTTGAACGCAGATCTATAGCAGCTATTTTTTGGTATTTAAAATTTGATGGTCGAGGGTGCGAGTAATGGAACTAATTCTCATGTTGTAGAAGATATCTCCCTAGGTGTAGAACTTATGCATTTGGATAGAAGTTCATTAATCTAGAGATTTTCCTTCAATTCCAAAAGAATTTGACCTTCACTTTTTCATTGCATCCGCATGTACAAGAAATAACGTCATAGTGGACCCTAAGCAAACTCTTCGAGCTGTTATTTTTTTAACACCTGAGTATTTATGCATATGTATGATAATGATTGTAGTACTTTACCTGAATTAGAACCTTTGTTAAATTCATACCAAGCAAAGAGCTTTATTAAGGATTTCAGAACTTCATATTGCCAGGTCTTTGCTATATTGATTAGGAACTAGATTTTGTAGAACTGTGTAATAAAATGCTGTTGGGCCGTACTGAAATTATTCACCACAATCAAGTCACAACAGTGTAAAGTACATAGCTAACTAAGCAATGAAGACATTCAGCACATTGTAGCATTTATAAAATAAATGAAAATAATTCCTCACCCTTGTTCAGCAGTAGGAAAAATGTCTGGAATTGATGCTATTTATTACAGCATGGTATATACTTAATAAGATTTGTGAGTATGTAAGTATGTACTGTACATATGTACATATGTATGTACCCGTAAATTAATGTCATTATTTGTAGTAAAAAGGGGAATATTGCAGCATTGTATTTCATTTTTCAAATTTTCTCGGGTAATGCTTTGGCTTGTTTATATGTAAAACTGGATGTTAACTGTGTCTTTTGTGACTCACCCCCTATATCATATGAAATCTTAAGCTTCCCTGTGTCATTTCATTGATTTGTATGCACATGGTATTTTTAAGTTCTGTTGTGAAGAATGCAAAGGATTATATTGCTTAAATGCTATTCATATATAAATCGTTAAATTTAATTGCTTTATCTCATATAATACCCCTCCGACACTTAACCTTCTAGAAGGCCACAGTAAGAAGAGCGACCTGGTTAAATTAGCCAGTTTCAAATACAGCTGAGTGAGTGTTTGTTGATGAAGTGATTTTAATATAAACATAGGGTCCACACAGCACAGTTGTAGATTGAAAGAATATTATGTTCTCTTTTTCTTATCAAAAAACTCTGTGACACTAATGACTTAGGTGCATAGTATTCATTTGCATTCTTAGCATAATCACTTTAAGGATTAAAAATAGAGGCAACAAAGCTGAAATCGGAAATATCCAATCATTAATTGGAATTCTGGATGTTCATTATATATAAATGTTGGTGTTTGAATAGATTTTTGATTGATTTTGAGCAATTCAATGGATATCATGGATAAATATTTTTTAAATGACAGTCCAGAAAATGATTTTTTTCCCCTGTCTTAGTATTTTACGCCAGTTTCCTCTTAAAATAATTCGAATTGACTGGTGGGAGATTAGTACTACCACTAAGGGTTAATTACAGTTGTCTCAGTATCAAACAAATGTTCACCAATTACCAAGCTGTTCCTGAATCTTCTAGAATATGTGTGATATTGCCCTATAGAGGGCGCTGCAGAGTTAGTTATTTTTGATGTTGTACTGTGGGGACATGGAGAGCGAGGTCTAACAAACTCATTATACAAATGACACTTGTCTGAAAATATGTGAGCATGTCTCCAAAGCTTTTGAAAAGAGTATTAGCTTGATTACCCCAGGGAGCAGAATTCACAGCGCACAAAGCATGCAATGGAGTGGAATTCAGTGACCTGTCTCTGTGTCTGACAGGAGGCCCTCTGCTTCCTGCTTCCTGCTGACACCTGCTTCAATGCAGATTAAAATATTCAAGCCAGTCAATCCTTACTGTGGCCTTCTGGGAGGTGGTATGCGAGGAGGAGTGGCTATTGTTCTCAGTACACCCCCCAGTCCACTGCAATAGGTACAATTAACAGCTTAATTTAGGGCAGCGGTTCCCAACCCAGTCCTCAGGGATCCCCGGACAGTCCACGTTTTTGCTTCCTCTCAGCTCCCAGCGCAACTGTATCAGGTATTCGGTGTTCCTGATTGGCTGGGAGCTGGGAGGGAGCAAAAACGTGGACTAAAGACTGGAGTTCCCCACGAGGACTGGGTTGGGAAACACTGATCTAGGGGATTACAGACATTGGTACAATATTTTTGGGGCTAGTTTTAGTGGGTTTGTCAACACTGGGTTGTCATTTAAGGCTTTGCGATTTATTACCTTCATATTTAATTACTAAAAAGCCATTTACTATTTATTGATACATCCAGTAGATCAGATATGATAAATTGTTCTTTGTGTTTTTATTGAGTTTTGTAGACAATAGATTACGGTACACGTTAGATTGATATAAGCAATGTCCCTGTAGCTACACTGATGGCCTTGGTTTTTTCCAAATATCTATTATCTTTTTATCTTTATTGATCTATTTTTGTGGTTATGCCAACACCTGGGGTGTCCCGCAGACGTGGGTGTGTTGCGTTGCCTTTTTTGTTTAAGCTAGCGAGCTGTCAGAGACCTGCATGCGTACCGAGCCGATCGCTCTGCCGTTCATGCGATCCGGCGTGCCGTTGCTGCCACTCGCGCCCCCCAATGAGGAGCCTGCTGAAAAGCAGTCAGTCATTACCCCCCCCCGCCCCCCAGGTTTCACCTGTTTTGTTTCTGCTCCACGTTAAATGTGGTTTTTACCAAGCCATTACATTTTTTCCATTTCGATTCTTAGTGCCCGATACCGGCATTACTGGTTCCAGTGCACTCAATGCTACTGTATTGCTATGGCTGCTTGAATACAGATAATATGGACACAAAACCTGCATGCACTAATTAACCCTTAAAGTACTGCTTCTGCAATTATGTGTTGCAACTTTCTTGAAATTAAAACTCTCTAAACTATTCTCTTTCTTACTTCATTATCAGATTTGAAAAAAAAAAATCTGTAATCTCACATGTCAGTGTAATACACATTAGTTTATAAGTAATTTCTGTGTAATATACTTTACTTATACAATTATTTTTAAATCTCACTTTAATTTTAGAATTTGTAACTGCTCCCTTCCTCAGTCTTTTATGTACTTTGAGACATTGTTCTATATGAGCAATTCAGTTCTTTAAGGGTTAATCTGGGGTATCAAGATGTATTGAAATTACATGCCTGTATGAATATATATGCATGATTTTATTCTTTTCTACAGAGAACAGTCTTGACAAAATCAGTGCACCTCTTATAAATGTTTTATTTCTGTTCAGAAATTGTTTTTAATAGCATTTCCAGGAAAGAAGAATGCATCTTAAATTGTCTGATAACAAGATATTGAACAGATATAAAAATTCTAAAACAGTGCACATTAAATGCTAAAGTCTCTCTTTCATTGTTGTTGTTTTAATAGCCCCATAGAGTCCTGTCAGAATTTCTACGAAGATTTCACGTTACAAATCGACATGGCTTTCAACGTCTTCTTCTTATTGTACTTTGGTCTCCGCGTAAGTACAAACTGTCCTAAAAATGTATAAGATGGCTTTTTGGCCTGTCAGCTAATTGAAGACTGAATAAATATTTTTTCAGAAAGTCAGAATTTGTCTGAGATTGGTAGGAAGTGATCGTAGGCATTTTAAGTGCTTAGTGAAAGAAACACTCTCTCTGCTGTCGACATGATTTGTTTCCCACAGTTCATTGCAGCCAACGATAAGCTCTGGTTTTGGCTGGAGGTGAACTCGGTTGTGGACTTCTTCACGGTTCCACCAGTGTTTGTGTCTGTGTATTTAAACAGAAGCTGGCTGGGTAAGTCCCCCCCCCCCCCCACCTTCCTGCTTTGTTTGGGCTTTCCTGTTTGAGAAATTACTTCCTGGGGTGTGAGTCAGCGCTCGCCTCGCATTGAAAGTTATGAGGTAGAGCACCACTGTCATCACACAAAACACAAACGAATCGCAGGGAATCTATAGAAATCTGTAGAAGGACCAGGAACGGGTGGTGTCAAAATAAATAAGTGAAGGGTGCCATTTCAATAGTGTAGGAGAAAAGGTTCTGCTTACCCTAATGGACACTGTGCCCTGTATTGGGTCAGTCTTTGGGAAAATGAAAGGATGTCCAAATGATTGTTTAGTTGTAGACAGAATGGCGGTAAGACAACAGTTACCTCTTGGAACTGGATCTCAATGTAGAGCGATAAATTAGAGAACTGATATACCGAGTTAAAGTTTTATTGTGCTGTTTATATTTATTTGTCAGATTTTTTTGCATGCAACCAGCTTCGATCTTTTAAACTATGTAAATCATATGGAAATTCTGTGCTATCCATGCACGTCCGTATCCTTGCTTTGTGTAAATCATTAATTTTTGGAGTACAAAAGTCTCAAATGAAGCGGTTATTATTTTTTTCTTTTATGTTCTATTATTCCAGTGAGTGTGTGATAGGACATTATGCTGGACCATTTATAATATATCATAAGTATATGTCAATACAAATGGTTTCAATCGGGGCAGCATGATGGTACTGAGGAAAACCTCCTGGGTTGCAGGTTCGAATGTGTTTGTTTTATGATTTATGAGTTTTGACACTCCTCCAGTGCGTTTTCTCCCACATTGTACGTAGCATATGCCCGCCAGAGTAAAATGGTTCTATTCGTGTCTGAGTATCCTCTGTGGAGTTCACCCTAACTTTCCAACCCGTTATTTGTAGGATGGCCTGTATATTATCATACCCTCTAATTGGATAATTGGTTATTGAAAATGGATGCTTGGTTTTCTCCTCTATTCCCATCCGCCTTCCCGTTATTGGTTATTTTTGATTTGCGACGGTTCCCTCTGCTGCGCCTGCATGTCCGCGTCCCCCCTACAGGACACCCAGAGGCTCACAACATGGCCATTGGTACTTCTGCTCACTCCGCTAATGGATTTTGGCTCGTACTCTTGCGTCCTCTGTAATTCACAAAGCTTATTTGTCTCCTGATAGTAACGATTTTCAGTCAGAGTGAGTCAGCATCGGGAGGGAGATGGGGAAGAAGTGCAGCGTCAGGGGGATGCAGGAACACGCTGGCCGGGGTGGCCGCGGGGCACATGGACACACGTCTCTGTCGGGGAGCTCTGAAAGGCCCCGGCGCACGTTCCAGCAAGATGACATCATCGAAGGTTTCTGCCTCTGTGCCTCACGCTGGCTATAGGCACCGGGCTGCTCCAAGGCCCAGTGAAGCTGTGTACTCTCTGGGTGAATTTAGCGTGTGTAACATGTTGGTGCAACAGGTGGTGTTTTTAAGGAACCTGAAAGCAGCCAATTACAGCCCCAACCCAAGTCCTGCTAGAGCAGTCTTTAGCCTGGGGGGGGGGGTTTATTGCTCTGCAACCCCGACCACCTCCTGGGAATGTCTGACTCTGCTTTCTTTAAAAAAAAAAAGTTGCTTTTGATTAAAATGTCTGCTAAATACATTAAGCGTATTAAGCTATACGCTAAAACATGAATCACTTCAGATTTCCTTTAGTGAAGTGTCAATTAAGAAATAACGTTAATGTTTTGCATACCAAAAAATTATGTCCCTAGGTCAACATTACCTGTGAATAATCCATCTGCCCCTTTATTCACTGGGCTCTACGTTGCCGTAAAGCCCCCACCCAAGCAAAGGGGAAATCTGTTCATCGGCTTAGTCAACAAGCAGCAGGGATTCGTGATTTTAGTGAAGTTAGGATTATTCGCACAGAAATTCTAACTTGTAATCTCGCTATTATTTCAATAGACTGGTTCCCTCATAAAAAGTTTTTTTTTTGTTGGCTTCAGGGAAAATGGGTTCATGGAAGGAGGAACAATACAATTACACATGTTTCTGTACAATTACAATATACAGGTCAAGTACTTCCTAAAATTAATATGTAAATAGGGTTTCTCACAAATGCACTGCCAGAAAATGTCTAGAATCAGAATATTTTTTTCTTCATTTTTTTTTATAACTTACAGTTTTTCCCATATCTTCATAATTATCACATTTTTATTTTACTAAATCACCTTTGTTCCAGACACACAACTATTCCACAGCATGACTACTTTGACCAGAGCTTCTCATTTGAAGTTATCAGTATCTCCACACTTATGTTTATTTTTTGGTTTGCTAACCCAGATACAAATAAGTTCAGTTAATTGTGAACTCATGCAATAGTACAAGTCTGGCTTTTGCTTTCTACTGAATCAGTTGAGTTCTTCTTAAGAGCTGTGGCTGCTTATTAAAAGCTCTACCACTGAAGTAGTTTAATCTGGAGCTAGCTAAATCATTGGCTTCCTAATCCCCATGACAGGTGAACAAAACATAACTTTCAATGCTACACACTTGCAATTTTTCCATTGTGTATTTTAAAAAATGCAGCATTAAGAGGCACAGTTATTATAGATCATCAATAAATTACGTTAATATTGTGCTTTTACTGACTAAAACAAATAGTAATGCATAGCAACAGCAAAGCATATATAAAGGTTTATTATTGCAGAAAGTAGTAAACAAGTTCCCTGATGTGAGAATGTTTGTTAATAATTGCTGCCACCTTGTGGTTGTTTAATGTAGTGCTATGCTTTTTCGATTAATAGTCCCTTCGTGTTGGACTTTTTCTTAAACAAAATATTTGAAACATAGCAGTTCTGTAATGATGTTATGAACATTAGATTGCAATAAAACATCAGACTATAGTATGTTTAGTTGTGCAAAAGCCAGGGAAAGTTGGAATATTTCATGAATATTCAGGCTAGCTAGCTAACAGAGTGTTGTTAACCGGCGCACAGAAACGCTCGCTTCGGTGGATGCAATTTATCATAGCAGCTGGCCGTAATACCGATTAGATGGACTGTACGTTATCCCCTATTAATACCTCTGTCCTCCGTTGATTGAAAAATATGCGCACATCTTGTCCGATTGAGCTGTGCAGCGCTTGACCTGCTTTGGCCGGACCGTGTCGACTTCCAGCCATGGCTACTCGCGATAAATCCACTGTGATGCTTACAGTCAGGTTCTCTTTGGGAATTCATTATTTCCATCAATCTTCTATCTTAATTTTCATGCACAAGGCAAATACTTAATTGACTTAATTATTTAATGAGGACTGGGGGTAAGCCAGGGTCCCCAACGGCCACTGTCAGCTGGCAAATATCCTGTCCTGTAAAAAACACATTATGGCATAATTAATGCAGATTATACCAATCAATTCTTCAGCATCTGTTATTTGTATATTTTTGTAAGTAATTTATACATTATCTTTTGCCATACTGATGGCACTTTAATATTAATATTAATTTCGTGTTTGATATTTATTGATATTTATTGATTTACTTGTATTTCTTTGTACCCCAAAGACGATAAAAAAAATAAATAAACGAGAAAACAAATTCACATTCATAGAAGGCAAAGAAACCTTCAGTCATGTGTTGGGTATCTTTACCCACCATCTGCCTTTTTTCATCTTCAGTGGGACGTGTTCAGTTTCATAACAGATAGTAGCCCTCAGTCTGATGCATCACTTCAGGATTAATTCAGGATTATTGTTATTTTTCTTTCATTCTAAATCCCATGAAGAGTTCGGCAACGACTCAAGCTTCATAGGTGACTTGGGAAGTATATACGGCTTGTTATCTATTAACTGATAATCAGAATAAAAGAATTAGAACCAGCCAGGAAGAGAAAAGAATAACATTGAATGCTGAAGTACCAGACTGTTTCACAGTGAGCAGACAGCGAGATAAAGAGCTTGGTATTTGACCTTTTCCTTGGGTGATTTCTAAAGGAGATTAGGATGTAATATCCTGATGGAAAAAGCTCAGTACATGACTGATTGTAACTGGGAGGGCATGAATATTTGCATTAAATCTGGTCGTGACGTCTTCTGAAGAGCGTTCATTTTTGCTTTTCCCGTGGACCAAACCACCTGCCCACCAGTCTGCTGTGTTGCTGCGTTACTTTAAAAAGCAAAACTGAGAGACAGTCCTGCACATCGCGTCTGACAAGAAGCGAGGTTGGGAGTCTGGCGTGATCTGGCTTTGCAGGAGACTCCTCCAGCGGTGTCCGCGCTTGTCGTGAAATTGGGGAGGAAGGTCTTAACGAGCCATGTGGAAGCTCCCTTGGGCGTCTCAGCATCTCAAGTGATCGTTATTGCCCTCAGATCGTTATTGCCCTCAGATCGTTATTGCCCTCAGATCGTTATTGCCCTCAGATCTCCAGCTCCATGATTCCCACCAAGATCTTAGTATACAGGGAGCCTGATGGAGCCACGAGGACAGAGACTTTTCATAGCCCCAGGAGACGCAAGAAATCTTGTGGGGACTTGTTTCAGAATGGCTATCGGGTCAAGCCCGTCCATGGGCAGCTTACAGATAAGGAAGACCAAGACAACCTCCGTCATTCCATTTCCTCCTGCTTCCATGTCATCTCCTACTGGGGTAAGGCCTTAAAGGTTAGAGAACAGCTCTGATTCCCCGCTGTCAGTGCTCGTGCTGGGGCATTGCCCTGCTTGTGTGTGCGCGCTGGTGTCACGGTAGAGTTTTATTATTTAATAGTGGATATAAATTTTGGACTATGAAAGACAGCTACAAAATAATTTACACTTCAAGAGTAAGCTTTGGACAGCAAAGAAATATTTTTGGTTCTAGATTCTTTCCATTGACGCATTCATCTGTGATTTTTTGAAGAACAGATGTGAAAGATCCCCTTTTGCTATCAATGGGAAGAACTGACTATAGATAAGCTGTTATATATTTGTGGTTAAAAACCAAAGACAAGAAGGTGTTATATAGAAACATATATGGACTATAAACTCTCCTGATTTAGTGGGGAACAAACCAGTTGACGTGTGTCACATTGTCTCAAATGTGCCAATATCCACTTAGCATTTTCATAGTATATCTGAATGCAAGTCCGGTGCAGTCGGTTGGATTCACAAGTGATGTATGAAGCAAAATTGGGGCCATTCCAGAATACATTTATCAATTCCAATCCAAATCAGGAAATGGAACTGGAATTGATGGATGCATTCCGGAATGTCCCCAACCCTGGTATGAAGTGCAGAATTGTGCTGCTTTATATACTGGAACCTTTTGCACTGTTGCGATTGTACAATGCAGTGCTGATCGTGGCATTTGAAGGCTGGAATAAAGATGGTCTAGAAACGTTCTCATGATTTCTGCAGAAAATGAATAGGAAACCCCTACAAGTTTTGTGTTTTGATGCACATTCTTTTCCGGTTGCTCAAAAATGTTAGCTGTGAGCATTTTTCGGTGGATGGGCAGGTGTGTGGAGTACACAAAGGCCTGCTAGACACTGGGAAGGGGGGGTGGCCTTCACGGCAGGTCTGTGTTAAAAAATGTAAATTTTTTCTGTGATTAAAATTTTGCTTAGAGGTCCTTGTTCAGTCACCTTTTCCGACTTACTACTATTTAATAGAAGTGTTTTTGTGTCCCTTGCTGTCTGGTAACAAAATCATTTTGCTCAATAAAGTTTTTCATATCCTCTGGAAATCTCCTTAGCTACAGGGCAGTGTCTTTCAATTTGGTCCTCAGGGACCCACAGACATGTTTTTGCTCCCTGATTAAAGTTACGACAAAGTAAATCACAATAAACATGTCAGGCAAGTAAAAGAGTATGTTTTTTTTATTATTTTGTTTTTTACCAAGCCACCAAAGGAGCAAAAATGTGGAGCGTCTGGCAAGGAACTGGGAGGGAGTAAAAACAGACTGACTGTGGGTCCCTAAGGACTGGATTGGGAAACACTGCTGTAGGGGATTTGTATTTAGGGTGTATTTAGATATAGTACAATAAAATGGGTACTTATTTTTAATTCTTAAAGTTTTCCAGTTTAAGGCATTTTTTGTTTGTATCTTTCCTTAAGTGGATTATTTTTTAAGATAATGAAAACAGTCAAACAGTTCAAAAAGGATTAGCAATCTAAAGATACCGTTAAAGTTTTGCTTAATTTACTCCGAAATTTTTGCTTACTTCAGAAAATAAATTGTTTGTTTCGGGTAACAGGTGGTCTGATGTAGTTCTCTGATTAAAGATGTTTGATAAAGATGATGGTTAATTTCTGCTTGTTTGTTCTCTTTCATACAGGTTTACGGTTTTTAAGGGCCTTAAGGTTGATACAGTTTTCAGAAATTTTGCAGTTTTTGAATATCTTAAAAACAAGGTAAGTATATTTAATTCCAGTATGCCTGATTGTTTATTTGCAGTGTTCTTGTATCCAAATGATTTAACTTTATAACAATGTGAAAGTATCAGACCCCATAACAAAGTATCTGCCTTAAAAAATAAGGATGGTGGCAATGGATAGACTGATGGATTGTTGTAATGTACTTTTCACGGAAGGAAATGCATTTGCCGTTTTTAATGCTCTGATCATAACTTTTTAAGTTACTTTTTTAGGGAAAAGGTTTATTTAAGTCGCTGTCTTATAAGTCAGAGCAGATAACAGCATGAAAAATATTTGCGGACCAATGCACCTTGCAAATTTACTGGCACCATACAATTATTCTTTTTAGCGTTCTCTCTCGAAACAGAAAATACTCTTATAAAACATTCCCTACGATTTCTTTTATGATGTTTTCTAAATCCACATTTACTTAGCGTGTCGATCATTACCTTCTCTGCACAGTGCGAGTTATCGCAATGCTGTTATTTAGGTCAGGTATATGCTTTTTAAATGTGAAGAGTTTAAATGAAGATTAACTGCAACCATTGTCAGCCCCTAGGCTTGCAGCAAAGGTACAATTAAGAAGGAAATGCGTTGAGATATATAGAGGAAAATGAATGGAAAATAATCCGAATCTCCTGTATTCTAATTTCTTTATTGTTTATAAGCCTTTTATTGAATTCGGTGGATCTCTGTGTTACTCAGAATTAATGTTTTAGCACAGATGTTATGAAGAGCTTATAGGTTGGCACAGTGCTTCTCGGCAATCCCCAGTGAGCCGCATGACTCATAAAAGGTTGTCCTTAGCCCTGGCTGGTCCAGTAGCCTCGGTTAATGTATCTGGCAAAATGTCTTATGACAGGGCATGTAACGTAAACAGCGCTAAGCTAGCTAAGGTAGTACTTATGGTGTACCTCACCGAACTGTAAGCCCCGCCCCCAAATTTATATAAATATATCTAAATTTCCTCTTTTTCCGTTTCTACCTGTAATGTTCTGAGTAGGTCTCATCACGGCGTGTTGTTGTTGCGTGATGCATGCCTTGGGCCGGTTTTGTGACGGTGGTGTTTGCGGTATTACAAATGAGGGACATCACGGCTAATGTGGCTCACTAAACGTTAACTATTTCACATTAGTTCTTGGCAGCCTGCTTGATGAATTTGTTAGGGCAGTGCTTCGCTAGCTGTTGTAAATGATACTTTATTTGCCGTATGAGCACTTAGGATTTCTTTCATTTTTGCATGCCCCGTCTTGCTCAGAGATACTGTGTGTTTCTCCGTGTTCACAATCTGCGATGGATTTCTTATAACACAACCTTATTATTTTTTTATCAGTAGACGTGCATCACACACACTGAAAGTACTCCTGATGTCCACTAGTGTCAGGTGCTTTTGACCATAGTGATCTGCTAACAGATATCATTCATCCATTAAGATAATGAATTCTGTGTGGGAAGGTTTTTTTTTTTTTTTTTTTACCTTGCTCCCAGCTTTGCGTTAAAGCTGGGTATTTATTGTTAAGCATGCTCAGCAGTGTTGACTGTGGTGACACGCATCCTCATTCGACATGAACGCACAGTCAGCTAGCGGTTTCCCTCCTTGGCCGCACTTCCTCTCCTTTGCCACCAGGGCGGAGTGAAGCCACTAGTCTTCCTCATTCAAAAGCATCAGGGCATGTCAGACTATCTCAAACGTGGCTGACAGGCTGCAGACTCCAGATGGTTAACAGAACGGAGAGGCATGGGTTTTCCAGTCCCTACTGTTACGTAAAAGTCAACGTTTAATCTATGTCCATTTAATATCCTCTTTCCATTGTGGTGAAAATCCGTTGCTCTTAATCCCCCGAAATTCCCTGAATGTTGTTGTGTATTCTTAATGAAGTCAGAGGAGCTTACCCAAAATGTTCTAACTATTATCAATGTCTGGCTATTATGAATTCTTTCACAAATGTGTCTGCTAAATTTGATTAGTCTGTAAAAAATGTAATTCAGCGCATGTGTTTTCATTCTTGCATATGTTTTAGCGTGGATGGGCATCAGCGACATTTTCATAATATTTTTGGTTGAATGCTTAGGATATTTTGTGATATGTAACATGTGGTGTGTGTTTTGAACAGCGATTCCATCAAGCTTGTGAACCTGTGCTCTATATTTATAAGCACATGGCTGACCGCGGCTGGCTTCATACATTTGGTAAGTAATCTGCTTAAAGGAGCATTCAAAATTTCAGCCAAACAATAATGCCTGTCTTGCATGTGAAACACTGGGTGGCTCTGCGTGCTAGTGATTATGGAAAAGCACTCCTGACCAGTACATTGTGGGTTCGATCACAAGGCAAATGGTACAGAACCCATTAGAAACAAAGAAATCTTGTTAAAAATGTCATTTAAAATATTATTCATAATCCTGTGAGAGGTCCCTCTGCAGTATATTCTGGAAGGGCAATATGCCCTTTGTTTTGCATGCTTATTAGCATAATTGTTTTGTCCGCAAAATTGTATTTTTATGGAGGGCATAAAGTTTAACTGTCACTAGGTGGTAGCATAACCCCGGAATTCCAAATAAGCCAGCCGATGCTGAGGTTGTTGATATTTGTCTGTTCAGTATCATTAGCAGACGACTTGTTTATAACATTCTACTCACTCCCTTTTGTGACAGTTTAAGTCCTGATTACAAGAATTGAATTGATTATACATGAAATTAAATTAAATAAACAATTTTTAGTATTGAGTTGATGTGTGAATGTAGCAAGAGCTGTGTTCATTTGAAATTCTTTTTTTTCTGTTTAACAATATGTATGTTACAGGTGGAAAACTCAGGCGACCCTTGGGAGAACTTCCAAAATTCCCAAGTACTTAACTACTGGGAATGTGTATACTTACTCATGGTTACTATGTCCACCGTGGGATATGGGGACGTTTATGCGAAAACCGCGCTCGGTCGCCTCTTCATGGTCTTCTTCATCCTCGGTGGCTTGGTAAAAAAAAAAAAAAAAAAAACTTAATCTTTTACTTGCTTGACGTGTTTATTGTCAATTACTTTGTATTTGTTGTAATTTTAATCAGTATAGCTACAAAAAAGTGACATGATTCCAATTGATATCTATTAGCATGCATTTCAGACAGTAATTAATAATGGTTGTTGTTATATTTTTGCTAATTTGTTTATTGTTTGTTGTTTTACTTATGATGTAAATTAAGACGACAGTGTATTTTTATATAGTCAGCAATTGCAATAGAGTTATATGTTAATACAAGTGTTGTCGTATGTTTAATGCATGTCTGTATACGTGTTTCCACTGGTGCCGAAGCGGAGATTTGTTTGTCGCAGCGTAATGATATGGATTGCTGCTATTTTTAAGGCAGCATGCGGTTTCAGGGGACCCCACCCTTCAGTGTCCCTTCCCAAAACCCAACAAACACCGTGACGGGGATGACACATAGGGCAGCTTGAGAGCCAGCGCTAGGGGCCTGCTCACAGACCACAGTCGCTGTCAGAGGCTCAACGGCGCAAAAATAAATAAATAAACAAACATGTTTATGGCCGTTCTAATTAAATCCGTGCGCACCGAGTGGCTGCGTGTCATGCTATTTCTGTAGCGACTCTCGTAATTTTTATTTTATTTTTTTGTTTTGGAGAATGTCGAGCATCTCGTTAAAGTCACTTGCTCGACTTTTTCATCAGAAGGCCAATTAATTATTTCCGTGTTGAAATGCAGTAAATTGTCAGCTTCGAGCGAGGCAGCGTCAGAATACACGTTAAAATTCGAAACGGCAGTCTCCTAACAGTGTACTGCTGTTTTCCTTTCTCCAAAGGATTTTCTGTTTGGATATTACATTAACTGAGATTACAGTTGTGTCATTTAAGAGACCAAATGTACCTTTAAGATAAGTAGCTATAAAGTTTGCAAAATGCATATTTCTTGCTTTACGGGCCTCCTAATGGCTCTTAATGCATTTTGCATCTTCAAAACATCAGGCTGCACTATTGACATCAATCTGGCACTAATGTTTGTTGGACAAAACATGGCTTTTAGTTATTTTTCTCCTTCTTTTCAATACAATTTGATTTTTTTAACCTTACCTCCACTCAGCCCAATACTCCCCAACCCCCTACCCATAAAAACGGGGGCTTTATCTTAAAATGATATCTTTTTATCAATGGATTACAACCTCATGTTAATCTGTATATCCTTCTTCTGTGTGAGTTACATTTATTTTTTTCCCTTTTACAAAATTCGCCCTTTCACAATGACGACTTTTGTCAGACGTTTTTATACTTTATTTAAAGATATATCCCCCCTGTTTTTTTCGGATTGCGTGTGAAGAAGTACTCAGTATCTACATTTTCTCCTCGTCTTACAGCTGTAACTGGAACGTTTTTCCCTCCCCTGCTTGTGTCTATCTGTTTTAGTCTTTTCTTCTGTCTCCTATCTTCTCCTTAGGCCATGTTTGCCAGCTACGTCCCTGAAATTATAGAGTTAATAGGAAACCGCAAGAAATATGGTGGTTCCTATAGTGCGGTTAGTGGGAGAAAGTAAGTATTCCGTGAGGGTCTGCTGCTTCTGGCGCGGTGTAGCGCTCGCTGCATGCCATTTTCTTTTTCTGTTTCATGCATGTAGGCCATGTTCGCTCGCTACGTGCCAGAAATTGCCGCTCTCATCCTTAATCGGAAGAAATATGGCGGAACCTATAACTCAACTCGGGGCAGAAAGTAAGTCAAAGGCAGATGAGGTGTGCTTGTGTAACCCAGGTCCCTTCCAGGGGGCTTTGACTCTGACTTGCTGTGATGTCAGATTTTTCCTTCGGAAGAGTCACGCTGTGACTGGAGGCCTCAGCCGCGGGATGCACTCTCACGTCACACCGTTGCTGCTTGCTGGTGTCCATTTTGCATCGTTTTCTTTTTCACATCCACATTTTTTTCCCAGTTCACATTCCTTCGTTTGAGCTTTCCTGCCTCTGCTGTTACTGTGGACATGAGCATAAATTACGGCCCCCCCAATAAATCAAAACCGGCTAATACAAACCCCCCAATAATCATGTTTCCCCCTAAATGGGTAGAGACCTCGACTCCCCCCCTCAGTGTTCAAACCAAAGCTGAATTCATTTTTAAATTTATCGATTACCATGTATTACTAAATAAAGCTCTCTGTGGCAGTCATCACAATTTAACACCATTTCTGATTTAAATATATGTCTAGTTTTCTCATGCTCTATGTCCTACGATTGGCTGTAAGCTCAGTCCCTCTCATGGCCTTGGATTCATTTGTTTATGCAAGAATATCGACACTGTGGATTTCCAGGGTGTTTTTCTGTGCCCTGTCTCCTGTGTGTTTCCCACTGCTGGTTGACACATTTGGCCCTGATCTTCAGTCATTCCTGCACCCATATGCCTCGATTCTCTGAGCAAAGCCTGTAGTTGCCCTTGGCTTGCCTGTAGTTGCCCTTGGCTTGCTTGCTTTTCTTTGTCCTTTGTGTACTGTTGTTGTAGCTACAGTATGCTTTGTAGGTTACTCTTAATGTCTGAGTCATTAATCGGAATTTCCATAGCTTCCTGCCGCAGCCTCCGCATCAGCACGTAGATTATCTTATTTATGCCGAACTCCGACAGCTGTTACGACATCACTCTCCGGAATATCTGAAGCGGGCTTTGGTCACGTTTAGCTTTCATCGTGTCGGTTAAAATGGAAAAAAGGGAATACTGAAAAAAAAAAAAGCCATTAGCACAATTTAAAGACAATTTTCATGTCAGTGAAAGAAGATTAATGAAATGCTATGTTTGGCTTGTGTTCACCGCTTGGATATGAGGTCTGGCGTTGAGGGGACTGATTTTCAAAGGCTCAGAAATCTGTTCTCACATATCTGCATGTGATATTAATTACACTGGTGAGGTGAAGTATGTGGATATACATATATAAAAGAAGTTGTGTTTTCTCTAAATTAAAGCCAGTAGAATTAAAATATATCATGAATGAAATATTCAGAATCTGCAAAGCCCCTTTGCTGGTTCATTATTATTATTATTATTATTATTATTATTATTATTAAAAGCTCCAGTATGATAAAATGACTTGAAATGTAACTTTGTTTCTACATATAGTGATACTGAAAGAATATAATATCATTACTAATAATATAATTGTAATATTATTAGTGGAATTAAGCAGTAGTCATGGTGCTACACAGTAGATTTATACAAGTGGCACAAATTTGTTGATAAATCATTTGCTTTCCAAACACAGGCACAGTCCACATTCCAACTCAAGCTACGTACAAACCATAGCTAAAGAAGTTTGTTAACTGTTTATTCGGAATGTAATATCAATGGCCTTTTAATATACTCTGGACATTCTCAATAAATTATATACAGAGCACATAATTTACTTTTTATTTAGTTTTGTTTCATGTTTTTACATGCAGGCCCTTCAGAATCTTTAAATGAGGTCATTTCTGACTCATCATTTTACAATTTAAACCACACAGCCGGCAGGTCTAATTAATTAGTTCTATATAATTCTTATTAAGAATATCAGCAAAAATATTTTCAGATCAGTGTAGAATTATTTGATATTCTGATAAGCAGACCATAGTACACCATAGATAGTCACTCATGAATCATTTCTCACTGTATCATTATTATTTACAGTATTGTTACTTTTTGGACTTACCTACAAATTGGACTTAAAGACAAACTTAGGGAACGGAACTCGCTTGTGACCTGAGGACTGCCTTTATTTGGTAATGCTCTACTTCCTGCAGTTCTTTGGCATAGAGGAGTTCTCCGATATGTTTACTAGAATTATATTCCGATAATCAGTCATGTAAGGAAAAGTGCTGTATCACCAGCTTGAGGTCCCCACCCCCCTGGGGGGCGTTTGTTTGTAACCTTCGACTTTTACTGTGTTGATCAAGCTTGTACCTCCTTTTTGTTTTATGTTTGAGGGTGTTCTGTGGTGTTTACATAACCACTTGAACTGTTGTAGTGTCTGATTTCACATTCCTAATTAGTTCAGCTCTCTTCTTCAGGCTTAATCTAACAGCAAAGGTTTTTTTGTGCGGACAAGGTTAAAATTGGGAGTTTTTCTGTGTTTATCTTCAAGGGGTCACAGGGAGGATGGCTACAGTAATGGAAGTTGGAGTTTCTCAGTGCAGGCAACCAATAAAAAATGTCTCTGTACGTCCTGACGTTTGATGCGGTTTGGGTGCTAGCTGTCTAGGAAGTAAAAGTTTGTCGTCAACAACCGTAACGCATAATATTCGTCAGGCAACCAGGCAGAGAAATGTTTCCTTTGGCATTTACTGTAAGCACCGCTCAAAATGCATGATTTTAACATGAGTAGAATCTGTGTAGGCCTCTTCATTTGTATTGTGAGTTTAACCACGGTGGGGATTTATGTATAACCATCATAGAACAATAAAAAAAAAAAATAGATATCAAATTAAAAGGCACATTTTTGGCGAATTGAAATGCCAATGCATTTGACACATTTATCATCTGAAAACACAACAACACAGAAGACTGAGCCTGAAATAATGCTTATGAAACAACGTTAAACGATTCCTTAATTTGGATATGATACGAAAAAAGAAAATTAAAGAGCTCAGTATTCTAAATCCAATTGACCGTAGCAAAAATGTTGGGTTCTTTGTTTAGCTTGGCAGTGCATAGCAAACATGCAGCCCAGTTCATGGAGGGCAGATATAATTGTAGTACGGTCGTGCATTGCTGGTAACGTGCAAACATGGGGACGGTGTTTCGGCTTTGCAGCAGTAATGAATGTGTGAAAGGAAGCTATTGCATAATGCGATCGTACAACGAGACACCGTTTAAAATCCGTATAATACACGCCGCGGAAGCATGCTACCTCGAACTGTGCGCCAGTACCAGCATTCAGCAGGTCGTCAGTTACAGGAGCATAGACTGGCTCGATACTGAAGCCAAACCGTCTGATAGCCATGGTCATTAAGTGCTGGAATGTTTCAGGATAGACCTGCTGTATCGTTAAGTTCAACAGCCGACCATGTTTACCGTCTGAGTAGAAAGCAGCGACATCTCAGGTCTGGCTTGTTTCCTAATGATCAGCTCCCCTGCCAAAATGAACAACAAACCCCCACTATGCTTTGACACGCATACCTGAGAGATCACAAACGCACTGTTACTGTCACAGTCTGTTAAAGCTTTCTGCTCACTGGTGGCGCTGTCCATGTTTAGGTCGTGCTGTATGTTTCTGGACTATCTGGATGGCTGTTACCCCTGGACCTGCTTATCAATATCAGTGACGAGTGTTTACCGGGACCCTGGAAACGTTAAGTGTTCTCTAAACCAGAAATGCTAAATGTCAGTCAAGTATTTGACTTTCACACACCACTTTGACTAAGTAAGAAATATAAGCATTGTTTTTTGTCAGGTTGGTTGACATGTTTTTAGCTGTTTTCAAAATTCAGCTTATTCTTGCCTGGTAATAATTCAGCATAAGAATTTTTCCTGCCTCTTTTTGAATAAAATAGTAGATGCAACGGCCTGGATGGCATGTCAGAGTGGACACTTTCTTTGCAGGCTTGGCTTCTTTAGCTTTAGCTTCACTGCGTTTAGTTATTTGTGGTGAATAGAACGGGGGTTTCTATGCAGACTGGCACGAACCCAGGTACTCACAGACTGCCTTTTGTGGTCCACTCCGAAGGCTGTGGCTCAGGGGTCTGTCCTCGCGTGAAACGAGAGCTGAGGATGTAATGATAGGATATTTGTGCTATGTAAGGTTAGGACCTGGACTGTAACCACGAAATATCCCAGAGCACTCGACGCTTTTCTGAAGTCAGTGATTTGCTCCATTTGAGAAGGATAAGAAAAGTTCAGTCCATCGAGGAAAATGTATCGTAGTTTGTTGTTTGGGTTTAATTTGTTTTTGTGTGGGGGAGGGGCGTGCATGGACAGCCAGCGGCACACACAATTACGCCGCGTCTCAGAACCCGAGATGTCAGCATTTGCAAGTTTGTTATTCGGTCTGCCCCGAGGTATGGTGCATTGGGAAAGAGCAGAGTGCGATCAAACAGAGTTAAAGACACTTAAGCACGACGTTCCAATTAGCGGAGCAATGGATTATGGTCTGCCTAGTGACTGAGGCTCTCTCACCCAAATTTGGCTGTTCGCACGTTCTCCTCATTAGACTATCGCAATTGTTAAGAATCTACCATAATTTGAAACATCGGAATGGACGCATTCGGTTATATTGTGTTTTGCAGGGTTGGGAGGGGGCGTCCATTTGGCAGGCCAATATGATTTTTTATGGTCTGACAGCAGTCAATTTTAAGATTAATGACCAGTGTTTCTATCTTAGAAGAGTCAAATTTGTTTGCATGTTCAATATCACCATAAAACTTCATTGATTAATGAAAGGTTTAAAAAATACATCAGTTGATCTCCACCCAATAGCCTGAATTCACACGCTACCATCCATCATGTGCTGTGCTGTTAATACTGTACATATTTTTAGCTTATAGAAGAGATGCATGACCTGTTTTCAATCTCTCATGATTATTCTTTTTTTTTTTCTTTTAGACATATCGTGGTTTGTGGTCATATCACTCTTGAAAGTGTCTCCAACTTCTTGAAAGACTTCCTACACAAGGACAGGGATGATGTCAATGTAGAAATTGTTTTTCTCCATAAGTAAGTACAACAATTAAACAATGAAAAATAGTAACTGAAGATGTTAGGAGTGGCAGCCCATTGGTGCTGTGGTCAGCGCCGTAACCTCAACCCCCATGGGCTGTGGGTCTCAGTCTGACCGCATCTCTGTGTGGGTGCCTGTTTATCGTTTCCAGCATTTATGATTGCGGTGAAATTGTGACTTGACATTTCCACTTAAATGTGTCTGTCTGTCAAGGAACTGGCGTCTTGTCCGTGATGTACTATGCCCCAGGCCACCTGAACCATGCTGGGATTAGTGGTTATTGGAACTGGATTGATTGAGTTCTCAAAATTCAAAATAGTCAAAATCCAGAATTTACCATCATCTGTTTCATATTAAATGTACTTGCTTGGAAAAGTTATTGTTGCACTAAATGACTTTCTGTGTTTTCTTTTTCTTTTCCCATCATGACAGTATTGACCCTAATCTTGAGTTGGAAGCCTTATTTAAACGGCACTTCACTCAGGTGGAATTTTTTCAGGGATCGGTCCTCAGTCCAATTGATCTTGCCCGCGTAAAGGTATAGTCGTCCACGCTGAATTGGCTGAATACATATAATATACTGTTGTGCAAAGGCAAATCAGTCTAACTGAATATTTTAGCAAACCTGAGTTATTACTGAAATGACCTCTCGTGCTCTATTTTATCTTGTGACAAAATATCTCCTACAATTGTTTACACAATTTCAAGCTTAAATCTTACCTACATGTTCATTATACTGCTAAAATATTGCACACTTGCACATTTGTACTTTCATACTTGATGACATCCAGTATTGTCTATTTTACATACAAAGCTTTATCTACATATACTGTTGACTTTATTTGTTATCTTATTATTTGGTGTTCTAACATTGTACTGCTCTATTCCGTCATTCTGTTTTAAATTTGTTGCATCAGCTGTCGGAGTCACACAATACCTCTGTTTCATGTGTTCCTCTTCATACTGTAATGACAATGAAGTTGAATTGACTTGAATGAATCTTAGTTCATCTGCGCTTGGTTTTGAAGAAAGTACTATTCTTTACCTACCTTCTAAGTATACTCTCCTTGAAGTCCCTTTTCTCAGTTTCATTGTCAGTGTAGTTACTGTGTTATGCCTTTGCGGGGCAGTATAGCTACCAGGGATTTGCCGTTACATCCTTTCTATACGAATGAATGAATGTGCGTCCCACTGCCGTCTGTCATAACTTTCAGTGTCACTCACGCTTTCTTCGCTTTCTCTTGCTCAGATAGAGTCAGCGGACGCCTGCTTGATTATTGCTAACAAATACAGTGCAGATCCAGATCAAGAAGATGCCTCCAATATCATGAGGTGGGCACAGATGCTGACATGCTTGGTCTCCTCAGCCTGTGGGAAACCGGGGTTTCGACTGGCTGCAACGTGGCATCTTTTACGATCCCCTTTTGGCTTTTTGCCACATGCCATGCTTCCATTGCCTCTTTTATAAACTATACCGAGAAAGTCACAGGCGTGGAATCTGTCCAACTTTTAGCTAGAAAATCGAATCCATCCCTTTAAATATACTAAGATGCAGATGACGCATGAAGTGATTCTCGAAATTTTTAAAAAAAAACCATTGTGTTGTCGCGCTGTCGGTGAATCATGAATGCGCTGTGCCGAGGGTGGGGGCCGAGCTCGATGTTTTGGTAAGCGTACCTTATTCCGTTCCATTCAGGTGTGAGAGCAAAGTGTACGAGAGGTATAGCAGAACCACACATAGGGGCCTGCTGGATGTTTGCATGCACTGATAATTGACTTGGAAGTTAATGCTAAAAAACATCGTATGTTCCTGTACACGCTGAATCTTGTTTTTTAATGCCCCAAAAGAAATAATTGGCTAAAGTTACCTCTAAAATAGATGAGGAATGAAAATGTGTGCTCTTATACATACTTTATGCATATTTTATTTCTTTCTTTCTGACAGCAGCTTTGGGGGTCTGGCTGATTCTGGATACACTCTTTTTACTTTGGATTTTAAAATGTGCTTAATTTCTAAACTTACAGAGTTATCTCTATCAAGAACTATCATCCAAAAATACGAATTATCACGCAAATGCTGCAGTATCACAACAAGGTAAGAAGACACCTCACCAGTGCTACTGGCGTTCCTTTGCATCGTTGTGTCTGGTAGTGACAGTCGTTTTGAGGAACAGCACGACCTCTGATTACAGCGACATGTTTCTCTGTCAAAGATGAGTGTTTGACATTCTTCCTGCCCTGCGACTTCAGGCCCATCTGTTAAACATTCCGAGCTGGAACTGGAAAGAAGGAGATGATGCGATTTGCCTTGCAGAACTGAAGCTGGGTTTCATTGCCCAAAGTTGCCTGGCCCAAGGTCTTTCAACCATGCTTGCCAACCTTTTCTCCATGAGGTCAGCCATCCAGGTACTGTCGTCTGTTTAGAACTTTGCCGTTTGGTTTCGATAAAGTGCTAGGCAAACTGAGTGCTGAGTGCAGTGTAATATTTAATTTACTAAGAAGTTGTTGCCCATTACTCAGCTAGCCTGTTAACACACAGTTACTCAAACAGTATTTGACAGAATAGTCCCCTGTAAATCACAATCTGGACCTATACAATCATCTATGCCACATGAATGTCCTTGGGCAGCAATTTTGTCATTATTATGGAGTCATTTATGCTTTTTTTTTCAGCACCACCAAAGAAGACAGAAATTAGTGGTCTGACTCGTAACATTAACCATTCCGTGGTGCTCTAACGTAGCTGTGCAATTTGAACCATGTCTCCATTTTATAGCCATAAATCGGCATCAAAACCCGAATGGTATTTTTAGCACATAGCGTGAATGGCCTGATCATTTTCTCCAATGAGAAACAGCTGCGCGTTAACCCTCTGTTTCTGATAAGGACTGTTCTGATAAGCTCTGTAAATCAGAGCTAGATAAGATTTTAACAACTCTGAGCTATTAGTTAAGTTCTCCCCAAACGAGCTTGATGGGCC
>JAODLC010000045.1:8170618-8190871 GCA_026781145.1 Hippopotamyrus pictus | reverse complement strand
AAGTTCTCCCCAAACGAGCTTGATGGGCCGAATGGCCTCCTCTCGTTTGTAAATTTCTTATGTTCTTATGTTCTTACGTGAATAGAAAAAGAAAAGTGTGTTTTTCGAACAGAGAGCTTTTCTTTTTTTAAAGTTAATTTCCTAGTCTTGTGGTTAAAATGAATATCTTCATGTTTTTTCCTCCGGTCAGTTGTCTGGTCAGTCTTGTTGCACACCAAAGAATTGAGATGAGTGCATTTCACTTCTGAGTGTTTCTAGAGCTATGGGATTCGACTTAGGAGGCAAACATGGGAAACAAAAGCACAGTGTTAAATGGACAGAATCAGTGATGCACGTCCTGCTGGTATTTCACTGCCAAAGAGCAATTAAATAACGGAGTTCCAGAAGTTTCTAGTTTGTATTTTCTAGTTTGTAATTCTGTCTGTGTTATTTATTTTTTGGAGTAGTTTTTAGAGCAGAAAGTTGCGTATGTGGGCAATAATAGTGATGTGATTTGTTTTTTTGAGGATTTGTAACTTTAAGATTGCTTGTTCAAATCCTTATACGGTATTCCATGCTCCAGCCTTAAGTAAGGTACTTAGGCTGATTTGCTTCAGTAAAATAATTTAAACTGGTAAATGGAGACTCTGGTTCAACAATATCATAAAGTATGTATGTATTGCTTTACTAATGGCCCTTAGGAGCAAATTGGGAGTATGACTGTAAATGCACCTATTTCTAATTTTGAGCACAATATCGGGCTGCAATCTTGAATTGGTTTTGGTCCAAGTGAATTAGAAGAGGCTCAATACAATGTGAAAGAAATAACATCCCCGATTCAATCAGACTGAGAACTGTGATTTATTCAGTCTGTAAGGGCAATCTGTAATTTAAAACAAACAGAAAACCAAAATGATATATCTGAGGCATTCTAGTTTGGGCTTTATAGCACATGTGGAATCTTTTATTTTCCTTTTGGCAAGGAATGAAACAGATTTTACGAAGCCAGAAGAAATTACAGCTTTCGAGCGTCATAAAAATATATGCTGTAATGAGGCATTTAAAAGTGTCGCAATGACTGATTTTTTTTTGAGCAATTAAAAAGTTCTGTTATTATCATGTCTTCTTCTCACTATTTTCAGGGAGAATTAATCTGTCCCAGTTGTTGACAGAGGTTCTTGGTCAGAATGACCAGCCTTACCGTAATTGAAGGAATCGGAACTGTTGATATTTTAGATATCGTGCCAGTCGTTTGACATCAAGGCCTACTTATGTGAATTTAGCCTTAGTGATAGGAGGGATAGCAAAACAAGTAAGTGTGCATTGCACTCATCTCATGAGAAGCGAGACGTGCCGCGTATTCTCCCAGAGAGTAGCTATTCTAGCCGTCTTTTGTGGTTAGCTAGGACGGGTTTATCGGTAACGGAAGAGGCGATAATATGAAGAAAAGGCCCTATGGCCCTGGATCATGCCAATAGCATTGAAGGACTAGCGACAACAAAAAGAAAGGAAAGATACTGTTAGTCACAGAGCCAGCTCTGTAAATGACAGTTTTGTACCACATAATTGCCTTTTGCTGTTTAGCTGTGTTGTCATCCCTTTTTCTATGTACTAAATAAAACATACGTGTATTTTTGATGTGTTGGGTGCTGGATGCATGCCTCATGAATCTAAAAGTGCAATCTCAATACGGGAGATAGGCTTTAGTCTGTGAATTTGGGGGGGGGCAGAAACTGTCAGGGTTATAACACAATTTCTGATTTTATCATTAGAGCAGATTAAGTTCATGAAGTAATTTGTAAAAGCGTGAAAATAAAAATATGCTAGGCTAAAAGATTAGGCATGAGCGTCTCTTGTGGGATCGCCTCTCCTGAGGAGCTGAAGGGAGTAATGGTTAGGAAGGACCGTGATGGTAGAGTCTGACTGGAGAATTTAGATTCGTCCTGACAGCCCATGCACATTCGTACAGCGTAATTTAGGAAGCTGAGACGGATAAGAAGAAGGAAAAAAAACGGTTTCCTTAGCTGTAAATGACAAGGCACTTCTATTAGTGCACTCTCAAGATGCTTGGGGGAGGGGGTGTGCTTGCTTGCTTGTACGCAATTGCTTTTATTCCAGACGAAACGAGCGGCCTTCCTTAGGAGTTCAAGTGTGTCTGTAATGGGGTGCTTCTGAAACGCGTCTTTAAGCGGAGCTGTCAGTGTGCGGATGAGTCTCGACGCTGTTATGGAAGTTAATGGGGTTTCTGCTTATCAAGACATTTCATTTCCTGCTCCAGGGGTACAAAATTTGATGATATGAACTGGCATCACCTCCAAACGCAATTAAACCACACTGCCATATTCAAACAGCCTGTATTTCCCCCCTTACGACGCAGCAGTAATAGTTTGACGTTGCCAGAGAATGAAGATTCTGTTATACTTTATTGCGAGTTGCTCTCGGTTTAATCAGAAAACTTCGCATGTCTCGCTGCTGGACTTTTTTAGGGTTCGTCCGGAATAGATACTTATTTTTTGGCTGTTACCTCTTTCTGCAGTTTTCATTTTAGTTTTTAAAATACAAACAGTCGGTATTTCTTTACAAGAAAAACAGATCTGTCATGGAAGTAGCACTAAGCGTATCGATTAAAGCGCTAATGTGTGGCAAAACGGTAACATTCTTGTTTTTTAAATCCATCTCTAGCTTGATGAGGAAACATGGCAGAAGTACTATCTGGAAGGTGTGTCCAGTGAAATGTACACTGAGTATCTGTCACCTGCCTTTGTGGGTCTGACTTTTCCTACGGTTTGTGAGTAAGTGCTGTTTTCTGATCCCTTTAGCTTCTCTTTCTTGAAAAAAAAAATGTTATTCTTGGTCACAGGAGTAATAACAGTAATAATCACGGTATGGAAAGGGAGTGCACATAATTTAACTAAATGTTTTAAAATGTGTCTTGTTTTGTCTTTTTATAGACTATGTTATGTGAAGCTGCAGCTGTTGTTGTTAGCTATCGAATACAAGAATGATCAAGGAGAAAGCAGGTACGCTTTATTAAACCTTTTTTTTTTTTTTTGGTTTAATCTCCCCCCCTCCTCTGTGCGTATGGTCAAGTTATTTAATGTTTTTGGGACAAGTTTAAAAGGCATTAGGGTGCCACAATAACAATACGTCCATTATAGTATGTAATATTTCTTCTGATGCTTTATTATTGCTTAAGATTCCTGTTTAAATTCTGTCTTTTAATTTTGGAATTAATTAAAGTATATAGTTCCTTTATTATCTAAATGGGATATTTAATAAACACTTTAGTGTTTTTCTGGTGACCAAGTCACATGATGTCACGTGTTGTTCATCTATCCCGGCTGCCTGTGAATGTTGTCTTGTACTTTCTGCTGTAAGTTGTGCTAAACGCAACATTTGTCGGCACCTTTCCGTTAATTCATCGGGTCTTTAGATTTACAGTGTAAGCAAAACTCCTTTTCAGGAGGACTACTTCAAGTGTCCAGGGCTGAATGCCGTCTTGGAGTGTTTACAGACGTTCAGCTTAGCCAAAGAACCGTGCTTCCAATAGCTGGCTGCCCACATGACTACATGTAGAAGGGCGTATTTCCCATCAGTTTGAAAATGGTTCTAAGTTTATTTTTGTTAACTTTGATTTTCTAAATGTAGGGACGGACTGCTTCCTTGAATATGCACTTAAAGTCTTCCTGTTTTAGAATACCATTTTCCATATTAATGCAGTGAATTTAAATGCACCGTGAACTTTCTGGTTTCATCTTTGTCTACTAAAACTTATGTATGTAAACTCTGTATGTATAACTATTTTCGTTAATTAAAAAATTTTTTTTTTTTGTTTTTTTAAAACATGCACACAAGCACTGATCTCGGTGATTTTAGTTTTTGTGAGCTGACAAACTGCAATCCTGTTGGCCAATTATTAAACAATGGCAAAACTTTAGGTGGGCCGGCTTTCATTCACTTAATAAGCTGATACATTCTTTTCATACTTGTCCACGACCGAGAGACACGCGCCTAATCTTACTTTGAATAAATCTGTATTTTGATTGGAAATGTTTTTCTTGTTTGCAGAAGCCGAAAGCGGCACAGCCCCTCCATGACCTTACAAAATTCAGGCCCACCTCCTCTACTTTAGATCCTTCAACCTCATTCTATAATCCAGGATTTTTCTGCCAGGCCCTCGTTAATTATTCACATTTTATTTTTTTGTATATTTTTTTTATTGTGATCATTGTGCCCAATGCACTAACTTCTTTGCAGGCAGAGAAATAGAATAGTCTGTTTACATTTCGTGTTTTCTGTCAGCATATCCTGGCTGACAACACCTCTTCATTTTTTTAAATTCCTTTTTAGCTTCTTTGGTCCCTTAAATTTGTCTGTTGTTTGTTCAGTAACTTGATGTTAGTCACTCGCCACTCTTCAATGTTTTTTAGTTGTTAATGTACATATTATTTTTCCAAAAAAGATTTTATGTGGTTTTGTGTCCTCTAGTGAAAAAAAAATTACATCGTGTACATCTAGTTAAATTTTAACATATCAAAGCCAAAAAACTAAAATATTTAAAGTGAAAAATGGAAAACCTGAAAGTACTACCTTTGAAACACGTTATTGGTTCTAGTGCCACGTTAACAGATGTTAACTATATAAATGTTCCGTTCAGTTTTACTCGGTTTATATTACTAAACCATATTCCACCAAATACTGTTTATTTTGGCATTTATTGCATAAACTCTTTCTACTTTTTCATATCATGTTCCATATATTAGAGGATATTGAATGGGTATGAAAGGATTAGCTGTTTGAATTGTCTTCGGAAAGTCTGAAGACCAGCAAGGTTCCATTTCTCACGACAGGACTTGCATAAAAGTCTTTCATTTTCGCTCCTGCAGTTCATTACAAACTTATTCCATGTGTCAGTGTCCCTCAGGCTGGAACCCCGAGCTTATGTGCTGCTGAATTGCTATTCCTAAAGCATTGTCACTTCCTGTCAGTTTGGGGTGTTATGATCCAACTGCAGAGAACTCACTGCAACTGTTAGCTTCCACGTCCTTTGCAGTAATCCTCGCCAAGGCCTGTTATTTTAACACTCTTGGTAGCAGCATGCTTAAATATATTGTGCTTGTGGTACGATTTGTTTCCCACAATATGAGGTTTTGAAATATCATGGAAGCAATCTTTATTGCCAATTTTTAAAAAGTAGTCTAAATAATCTGCAGCCTAAAATGATAAAAAAATGAGAAAAATCTCATATTAGGGGAACATTAACATTATCGTGCGTCTTAGAGCGTTGCTTGTGTTTAAATGCATCCGTTTGCTTAGGAATGCTTATGTCCTGCAGTCCTACAGTTGCTTTCGCACAGTCCAACTCAGGCGAAAGCTTAGAAATGGCCTTTGTTGCGTGTGGGGACCTCTGTCTAAGTCTCCCGTGTTTGCCTTTTATAGCGCATGCTTGCTGCGGTGTCTCGTTTCGGTGTGCTGGCAGTAGCGCGACAGACGTGATACACTGACCAGTCCGTGAACCTGTGAATGATGTATCGCTTTCGTCTAGGCTTATTCGTCTCGACCGTTGGCTGTTTCCTACATCGGCTGTCACAGTAGCCATGGGATACTCATCATCTGATGATTCACGGTCATCGGCAACCATCAATGAGCATCCTTGCGTTGTAATGAACAGTCTAATTAATGGGGAGTGATACAGGGTTTCAAAGTGGGCTTTTTTTTAGTTTATTTATAAACTAATTGGCCTAGAGTGTTGAGTTTTATGTTGTGCACAGAGGAGAGACCCTTTATTAAATGCAATAATAATTCCGCTGAAGAGGCGATTCGATGATTTCTAAAATCCGGAGTAAAGTATAATCCAGTTTGTGTTATAGTGCACATTGCTGTGTTTTCTTACCAAAACACTGAAAATTGCCTTAATCTAATAGCACTGTGCATTCTGTACATTCTGAACATCAACTGTAACACCAATAATAAGTACATTGTATCAATGAGCTCTCAGAGAGTGCCTTCGCTGCGTGTTTGGGAATCAGGTGGTCCGTTCATTCCCGTGCATCTCATCAAATGCTAATCCAAGAACATTTTCATTTTAAGCTCTGTTGTCCTGTTAGATTTGTGTGGGAGGTTGCTGCGAGTTAAACCCCACCTTAACTACAGTTGTAGCCATGCTTTTAGGGATGTTTAAAAAGGCAGCCCAACAGGTGTGCACCTTGCTTGCTTATCTGCTTCTCAGTTGTAAGCCGTGTTAACACACAGTGCCTCCACAGTGATCCGGGGTGAGGGAGTCTGCATTAAAAAGCTTCATCCCATCGATACTGTGCATATATTAATGTGCTGTATTGAAGTTAGAGTCTGATTACAGCAAATCAATGGATTAAGGCATCTCCGTACCCCTGTTCTTTCATTCCTCTGTGTGTACCATTCCTCTTGATTAAATCGCTTTAATTGTACCTGCAATAAATTATCCTTTAAGTTGACATTTTGGTTTTATTTTTGTGTTTTTTTTTTTTCTGGGCAGAATCATTATCAACCCTGGGAACCAGTTGAAGCTGATAGATGGCACCTTGGGGTTCTTTATCGCTAATGACGCTAAAGAAGTAAAAAGGTAACAAGTCCTGTGTTTGAAGTGATATGCGCCGTTCGAAATGATGGTTTCTCTCAGAATTCCAGGAAGGTATTTCAGTGTGTTTTCCATTTTTGTCACGCTTCCATTGGGTATTTTCAGTGTCCCACTGATGAGAGAAGTCATAGCATAAAGTATGCCGTTATATTGTTGTAATTTAGCTATACACTATTATTGTACAAATCTTTAGATTCTGTTACTTGATTCTCATTTTCATGAGGATTTCTTGAGGTACTCAGTTATATGTTGGAGAAAAATTATATATATATAAATATATATATGTATGAGTTGACAAATTCAGTTACATTTTTATAAGAATATATAGCTACGTGATTCTGATTGGTCAGAGGCTTTACACCTGGCTCACAGGTAGAGGAAAGCTAGAAAACCAGCAGTGCTCGGACCTCGAGGACCGTGATTTGAATAACAGGGCTCTATATACTGTATATCCCATTAAACATCTACTTCACGACATCTCCTTGTGTTTAGATCAGGAAGCAGTTTTTTTCCCCTGTTTCTTTAGGGCATTTTTCTACTGCAAAGCTTGTCATGATGACATCACTGATCTAAAAAGGATTAAAAAGTGTGGCTGCAAGCGAGGTAAGTACAGAAGTCCTACTCCTACACCGAATCAGTTTTGCTAGTCCACAGATTTAAAGGATTTAATGTACTTAATGCAAAACAACTGTAAAGAATATGGTCAGCTCTTTTGTGAATTCTCCCGCAGCTGGTAATTGTGTATTTAAACATGCCGTGTGTTTTTGTGATGACACAGACTGGGCAGAAAAATGTTTTCCTTTCTGTTTTATTATTTCACAGTGCTCATTGTAAAATTGTCATTTAGTTCAGGTCACCTTGTTTATATTACTGCTGTTATATCAGATGGGAAAAACCATAATTGGAATAAATGCAGAAATGAGCCATAAAATAAAATAAGCAGGCTGTAAAAAGGCAGCCTTCTCGGGAACCTGAAAGGATTAGGAAGAAACCCTACATGCTAACTGTAAAATGTGAGAGAGCGAGAGAGAGAGAGAGAGAGAGAGAGAGTGGGGGAGGCTTTTGAGAGGCAAGTGAAGCAGCAGTGCACATCAGCATGTTAATGATGCCACGTCAAACAGACGTGAAATGGAATGACATGATTAGCGAGCCCAAAGAAGGCGCCTGTCACGGCCCTGAAGGCTCCTCTTTGAAAACGGCAGTGCTAATGTTCCCAGTCAGGTGGAAAAACAAAGGAGAGTCGCCCCCTCGGAATCCCGCCTCCCAGACCCGCTAAATTGCAGGCCAGGCACCCCATTGGCCTTATCATTTCACCAATAATATCAGCCGTGTTAACACCAAACCCTCGCCTCCTCTGTAGCGGGGATATGCCAACCTGCGATGCACTCTGCAGGTCCATGGAAGCTGCTTAGCTGTAAATGCATCAGGCGATGCGCGGACGTTAAATTCGCGTAGCGCTGCGCGGACGTTAAATTCGCGTAAGCGCTGCGCGGACGTTAAATTCGCGTAGCGCTGCTGTCGTAGATGGTTTGCCATAGGATTTCGAAACTCTGATTATTTGGGTGCGCTTCGGCTACTAGATAAAGATAAACCCTAAATATCAAACTTAGTACCAATTCATATATTATCTTGCACCTACCACTGCCCTAGTAGCTATGCTGACGGTAAACTCATTTACGTGCAGATATTAGCAATAAATATTATCAATGAAACCATGAGACGTGACAGCCTATATTTATGACAAAAGGCTGTGTTTGTCTTTTTGTATGGACATTCCAGCAAAATCAGAATGAACATTAATATATAAAAGTCATGCTATTGTTACATGACCTGTTGTTACATGACACCTGCCTGAACAAGTTACGAGAGATTTTTTTCTTTAATTTGTTTATACAGAAAATTGGCATTTTCATTGATTATGGGCCTTGAGATGTCAAATAAAGTGAACAGTTCCACCTGTCATTTATTGCATTTTTATTCATAATCCCAGATGTATTTTGCCAGTTGATATTCATATGTTGCTTTTTAAGTTCATGTTGGCTAAAAAATATATTATGGCCAATTTGGAAGAGGTGTCAAGTCCATTACTGTTATAGCAAATTGTCCTTTATGACCATTGACTTTGTTGATGTATTTTTTTCCTTGCTGCCTTGGAATGCGAACATTTATTTTAACTGCTCACTGATAGTGATATATTGTGAGTAAAAACAGGTTCACTTTCGCCAAGAGTTCAAATGTCTTTTTTTTTTCCAAACAGATAGCTTTTTTTTTCTTTTAAATATATGTTGCATGCACCAGTGTAGCAAACGCATCCTCCCTCGCTTCTCATCTCTTTATGCTCGTCTCAGATCGGAAAATGATCCAGTGGAAGCAGAGCAAACAGGCCTGTTCATTAGGAGCCCAAAATGTGACTGCCAATGTTGAAGCTCGGTAGTAGTGTAACACCTTACCAAAGGTGGTGTATTTTCTTGTAAGCAAGGGTAACAACTGTGCTTGGAGCAGTTTTTTTTCTCTTTTCAATTCCCCATGGAACCAGGAGACCAACAGGTTTTTTACCCATTTAAAGCCTACAAGCCTAGGAACCATGTTACCGCTGCTCCTCATAAATTCTAACCCCTTAGATGCATGGAAAAAGTAGACAGGCTAAATCTAAATGTCAGACATACAGATTGATATTGGTAACATTAGTCATGGGCTTAAGTGAGCCAAGGAAGCGAACGAAAGGAAACGCGGGCCTGCTTCGATTCGTCTGCCTGCTGTCAGAAACGATTTTGCATGCTGCTGTATTTTCAGAGAGCGGAAAGTATTCTGTGGGAAGTTCTTCAGATTCTTAAACTTAATGAGCAGCGTCGCCTAAACACAATCAAAACAATCTGGTTCTCTACTTTTGCGTCCTGGCTGTCCTCACCATGGCATTTACACACAGCCCCTTTCTTGTATTTAGTAGTCATCACTACTTGGCAAATCGAAATGACATTGTCCCCGTTTCAATCCTTGTTGGTAATGCAACCGCTTCCCCCCCCCTTTTTGACTCGCCGCCCCCATGAACAGTGTAGCTTCAAGATGATCTCATGCCGTCGGATTAGCTGCTGTATGGCATTTTGCCACCAGATGTCCTCCTAGATCTATTCTAAGCTTGAATGTGTTCTGAATGGAGCACTGAGCTGCTCAAAGGCCTGTTTCTGGTGTGTAATCAGCAGTCTGCTGTTCATTTAATAATTAAGAGTTATTTCTTCTGTTTCTGTTCATTTTTAGTAACATTTAACTGACAAACAACATATCATGCAGACAAATAGCATAATAATAATTCTTTAAATATTTACCTAAAGGAAATTATATATTGTGTATATTATAGCAATTATATATGTGGGCAATTAATATATTATTTTATATATAAATTGATAGTTACAGTCTTAAACTTCTGAGACATAGTGTTCAATTGTGTTTTTTTTTTTTAAATTGCCCATGTTTTCCTTTTTTCAGTTATTTACGGATTTGAAACATTTGAAAGTCTGAATCAAATGAACGATGATTTTATGTATGATACTGCTGATGGCATTCCCTTTAAACAAGGTTACCCTTTACTTTTGAGAGTTCAGCGCTGGGTTGCGTGTGACATCATCTCAGTGACAAACAGTCATCCAGTCTCGTGTGTCATTTCCCGACATGTGTCTCTGGCATTCCGACACGCTGTGCTGTACAAAGGCTGCCGAAAGAAAACTATGACGTAATGGACTTAAGCATGACTCTGAAATGACACACCTCTCCCTGCTTTTAATTTTTGACTGCTTATACTGTTTTACTCCTGAAAAAAAACTAGATTTTTTTCCTTTATTAATAATGTTAAATGCAAATCTCTGCATGTTTATTACTACTAATTGAACTGAAATATGATGCATGACTTTATACGAACAACAGTCCCTTTTTTAAAATAACGTCTTGTGCTGTATTCTCTCTCTCGAGATAGGTTCTTAAATTGGCCACTTAATTTGGGTTTATTTCCACAAATGAAATTCAGAAAGCTCTTTTCCCCCACAGATTGCATTTTGTGCCAGACTCGATTATGGTCGGTTTGCAAATCGGCACCATGAGAATTAAAACCAGAGACTGTTACTCCCAAGAATCATTGTAGCCTGTCGCCATGTCATTTACCATGGTGGAATATATGTCCGTCTCCCTCTACCGCTTTTTCTTCCCTCTTTCCCCTCTCTGATGCCAAAGAACAAATCAACTTATACATCCTATGTGCAGTTTTATTTTATTAAAAGCACCACTTAAGTACTGAATTTGCAAGGCTACAGATGAGCATCAGAACATTATCTGCGACGACTGTAGACTTGTAACTGCACTTACCGAATGCACTGGTTTCATATATTTTTTTTAAATGTGACTCTTTCTGATGGATGTCAAAAATTTTTGTAACTTTCTGTCACTTTCCTTAATCATAGCGCTGTGGACTTTGATACTACAAGCGCAGCCAGACAGATGTGGTGCCCATTTGCTTGCTGATGCATTTTAAAGTGGGGGCTGTTGTGTTGTGGTAATGTTTAGTTTAGAATGGAATGTGTAGTTCCTTTGCCCGGACCCTGGCCTTGGCCTGCTGCTGCATGGTGGACACAGGTACGTGCTCCAGATCAGATGCCAATGGGGGAAACATGAAGTCGTGGGAGAGTGCCTGGCACTGGGGTCTGCTGATGAAGACATCCATCCATCCATTCCCTGGAATGCTCCCTTCCAATCTCATGTTTTGCCTCTTAAATTCTTATATTTAACTCAAACGGCCTTAGAAAACAAAAACAAGAAAGTTGACCCTGGAGATCTCAATTCCCACACAATTTGAGGTGCCAACGAGATTTAAGGAGTGCAGAGTGACTTTGCAAAATCGATAAACTATGCTTCAAAATTAATGGCCCTAAAAATTTTTCTGTTGTGATCTGTAACCTTTGAACCAACACATATATACAAATTTAATCTGGCGTGTTGTATATTTGGAACCTGAAAAACAGTTATTCGTCCCATTTTCGGATTTTGCATTTACTGCAAATTGCATATGATGCCATCTCCTTATAAGGGTCAGGACTGAAAAATAGTTTCTAAGGTCTGCACTTTTCCCCAATGAAGTAACCTTCCAACTTCCCTGGTTGCATATGACCTTTCCATTAACCTGCTGCTTTTCCTTTCCTCTCATCCAAAACACGACTGTAGCCAAGATGTCCGTCTACAAAAGAATGAAACTGGCATGTTGTTTTGATTGCGGACGCTCTGAGCGTGACTGCTCTTGCATGTCAGGCAGTGTACGTAGTAACATGGACACCCTTCAAAGAACCTTCCCAGTTTCTCCTGTCTCTGTTAATGATTGCTCAACCGATTTACGTGCCTGTAAGTTTGAACACCAGCACACGCTGTTCCATGTTCGTGACGTGTGCTCTGTACGTGTGACGTTCTCCATGTGCCGTGTTGTTTGTCGTAAATCCATAGATTATGTTAATGTGGCAGTTTGAAATGGTTTATTTCTATCCTTATTATGGTCGGTGTTAATTTTGTTGACTATTATTAGCTTGGTTTTTCCCGTGCTGTTGCTTTTTCGTCTTGAGTAGGTTGTTTTAAACTTTGTGGTAGAGCATGCTCTTTTAGTACAGCATGTGAATTGCTAGTGTTTTGTTCAAGTTGGTGTCCAGTGTATATACTGTATATATTTTTTTAATAGTCCTTTTTTCTAAATGCTGAAAAATGTTACTGTGAAAAGAAAAGCTGTTTTGTTCGACAGGGCCCCGTGCATTTATTTAATTCATTCATTTGCTTTACAGGTTTTAAAAATTAAGACATTTTCAGTTTTATTGCTAGTGAATAAATTGATACCGGATTATTGAATTAGCTGTGTAGGGATTAATACTTCATTGGCTATTTGTTTGATTTCTATATAATGTTATTTCTGTTCATTGTGTTTTGAGTTGTTTGGGTAGGAGATTTAAGTGATCCACTCAACCAGAGATTTACTGATTTCCTCTCGACTCAGTGACGGTTTGCGAGGTATAGTTTTCTGTCATTGTTGTGCTGTGGCACTTTATCATTGATAAAAGCCAAAGTTTTTGTTCAGTTTTGACAGGTTAGACTATATAACGAGTATGTACTTCTGTCTGTGGTGGTACCTGTGTATTATTTTTTGGATTTTAGCTGCAATTTAGTTCTGTTTCAGCCTCTCGGACTGTCTACAGACATCCCTTAAAGTCCACTAAGATGCTACAAAGGGAGGCTGTGTGCTTCTCTGGCACAGTATGCTTGGCGGGCAGGTTCCTGTTCCTGCTTTTTGCCCCTGTTGCTGGTCTAGAGGCACAGTGCAGGGGAGCTTGTACCGATCGGAGGACCAGTGCATCTCTCACTGCTGCCAAACCGCTTCCTGCAGGAGCCTGACAGGTCTGTAGGGGTCACTTACTGTATGCAGTAGCCAGTAGCAGTAACCTAGCCACTTAAAAGCCTTCCCTTGTTGCGTGGTCTTTATGTGACTTGGTATCTGTACATCAGAACATTTAACAAGTGTAGTTAACCAGGTTCGCAATATTTGTAGGTATTTCTGTGGCTGTACTGTAACTCCAAATAAATGAGAGTGTACTAATGTAATTCTTAATATTTTATTTGCATATTAAAATTTAGCATTGCATTTTAATACATTCTCCTAAAACCCTGTGAGGCTGTAAATGTTTACGTGGGAAAATTGACAAATTATATGGTAAAATGTACTTATTGCAGTTTGGAGTTTATAGAGGTTTTATGAAATCGGTTTAGTGTGGATAGTATGGACTTTTGGTGATCTTTTTCCGTGCGTGAATGTGTTTTTCAGTGAGTATCCTTAAGTGAGTGTCCTTAAACTCTTTCTATAGATCTCTGCGGGACTGTCTTCCATCCATTGCGAATCACAATCTGCTGGATAGTGCTGGATTCTCTGATGTGTGCTAATGCTTGGTGATCTATACAGGCATGCATATTTTCATGATAAAATATAGTTGGCAATACTAGACCTTGTCCTTATTTAGCAATTTTTTTCCCCACCTGTTTTTATGTAAGTTTGTAATATCTGTTTCAGTTGATAGGCTGTAGGAAAATATACAGCATACTATAAGCTCTGTTACAGTGGGATTCCTTTTCATTAGCAAAAATGGATCCATTTGCCGGTACGGAGAAATATGTACTGCCTGTACACCAAGTCTTTCATTTCCCTCCTGTGTGATATTGCTGTGTTGGCAAAGACCAGTTAGTATCAATGCTGGCTTTGTGTATGTGTATTGGAGTCCCTCTTTCCCACAATGCACTGTGTTAGCATGGCGCAATGATGTCACAATTAGGCGGCGTAATGCTGAATGTTTAATGTAACTTAAATGATTAAAAATTATGCTGCGCAAATTCTCTTTAAAAAGCAAAAATCGAACTTGGATTTGCGTGTCGTCCCAAAGAACTATGAGTCCTTTTGTTATCATATAGTTGTCAAGATGTCAAGAAATTACTCGCAGAGTTCACAGGATATTTTTTTAATACATTTTAAGACAGCCGTGCTCCTACGTCTCTTGTTGCCTTGAATTTTTAATTTTTTTTTTTAGTTAAATTTTACAACAAAGAAACATAAAATGACAAAATCCTTCCAGTGCATGTTGTTGCATTGTTGGAGCTTCATGGCTTCATTGGTCTGTTTGTTTGAAAACGGCGTCAGAACATGATAGTTTTCATAGCCTCTTCTTTATTTTCTTTATTCTTAATTCATATATCCTTTATATATTAATCTTAATCAAATTGAAGTTTAACTTAACAGTTGATGCCCTTCCTGGCTTTCTTTGTGCCTTTTTATTGAGCCTTGAATATTAGGAGGTGATGTTGCATCACAAGCCTGTTCTATTTACATCCGCGGTCCCCATATTTATCTATTTTTTTCCCCGATGTCCGGAGAATCGCCGTTGTTGTATCTTCTGGCATCAGGCTATCGAGGCGCACGGACTGAACATGAGGCATCTTTTCAGGGGAGAGCAGGTCAGAACTTACAGCTGTAAAGGCATCACTCTCCTGCGGTACGTTTCCCGGGCCCATGCGGCTGCGAGTGGCACGGGCTCTCTCTCTGTATGACGGGAACAGGCTCGTAAAGATGGTGTCTGCCTGCTGCGGCCCGGATCGAGCGAGGGGCCTTATGCAGGGTGACACAGAAATTATGTTTGCATTTTCATTTCTTGAGTGCTACGGGTTGTCATGAAACTCAACCTGACAGTTCCTTACCACCAGGCAGCGGAGTGTCCCGCATTCCTCCTCGGTGTAGGACAGATGCTAGCCAGTTAGTCCTCTGACTCCTCTTGCGTCGACCGATCACATGCGACAGATGCCAGGGCCAGCGTGGTTCCAAGTTGAACATTACAGTCACAGCACTGCCTTGAGCCCAAACTGTGACCTTTATTGTCTGAAATCGTATCAGAAAAAGTACTAATGAATGGCTGGACTTTTGATCCCGAGTGGGCTTGCAGTGAATTCCACGGCACTGCGCTCTCTCCCTCCAGTTCACCTGTGTCAGGAGCTTTTCTTATGTTTGCACAGAAGCCCAGCAAACATGTGTACTCTCATTATAAGACATTCTGATTCTTAGGATTACTATACATACCATACATATGGGAAAATGTTTGGATCTTCATTTCAGATTTTTTAATGCTTTGAAATAGTGTCACATACATATTATTGTTGTTGTATCTGCTGTTTTTTTATTATTATTCTTTTTTTATTTTCTTTTTCTGTCAAACTTAAGAGATAGGCCTAATTCTACAGAAAATGACATTTACATAACTGTATGGTTCATGGCAAAATTCATCATGATACTGGAATGGTAAGAATTACAGACCACGTTCCTTTCACTAACTACGAATTGCATTTCATTGGCAGATTAATGAGCTTGAAAACCTTGGCAACAGAAATCAGCTGCTTTTGCCTCAGCTTTAATATTTAAATATTCAGCAGTTTCAGTTTCTTCTTTGTATTTGTCTGTTGAAAAAGTAGTTTATTAACGCTCATACTTTTTTTTCCCCTCACCCATTAGCTTTTATTTTTGTGATCTTCCCAGGTGCTACTGGATATATCGGTGCCTAAACGACATCTTTATTTCAGTTTATTTTTTCCCCCCATCTTTCAACTTTCAGTTTTCGATGATTTTGCTTTCTTTGAAGAGTTGTAACCTGTAAATGTTTTTTTTTTTGCATTTTCCTCAGCTAGAAATAGTTCTTCTGGAATGAAAAAATCATGTAAGTTTTTACTTACAGAAAGATTTGGATCTTTCTTCATTTCAGATTTATTTATGGATTGAATCAGCTGAACACAAATACTCACACAAATACACATAAAACATGATACAGTGATTCTGGGGGCTGTACTACGAAGTGGGGTTACTGGCTTATCGGGGTAACTTGTCGGATTTAAGGCAAAAACGTAAGTGAACGAATATGAAGTCCATTTAAACTATGGTACCTTAAATCCGACAAGTTACCCCGATAAGCCAGCAACCTCACTTCGTAGTACAGGCCGCTGTTGTGTTGTGGTCCATTTAAACTGGGGGCTGTACTATGAAGCGGAGTTACTGGCTGATCAGGGTAACTTGTCGGATTTAAGGCAAAATGTAAGTGAACGAATATGAAGTCCATTTAAACTGTGGTACCTTAAATCCGACAAAGTACACCGATAAGCCAGTAACCCCGCTTCGTAGTACAGGCCACTGTTGTGTTGTAGTTCATTTAAACTGGGGGCTGTAGTACGAAGCGGGGTTACCGTCTTATCGGGGTAACTTGTCAAATTTAAGGCAAAATGTAAGTGAACGAATATGAAGTCCATTTAAACTGTGGTTCCTTAAATTTGACAAGTTACCCCAGTAAGCCAGTAAGTCCACTTCGTAGTACAGGCTACTGTTGTGTTGTGGTA
The DNA here is from genome assembly GCA_026781145.1 of Hippopotamyrus pictus. Lineage (NCBI taxonomy): Eukaryota > Metazoa > Chordata > Actinopteri > Osteoglossiformes > Mormyridae > Hippopotamyrus > Hippopotamyrus pictus. Next base: position 8,174,343 of record JAODLC010000045.1, on the reverse strand, counting down.
TGTTTGTTTTTAAAAATGATTGATTTATTTATTTATTTATTTATTTATTTATTTATGTATTATTATTATTATTATTATTATTCTCTTTGCTTAAGTAATACTCTTCCTAAAACTTAATATACAAAACCATTGTTCATCGCATTCTTCAAAAATTCATCATATTAATGAAATGGTAAGGAAGTACAGACCATGGTGTTTTCATTAACTTACAATCTCATTTTGTTGGCAAATTAATGAGCTTGAAAATCTCAGAACGAATCAAAAATAGCCTGCTTTTGCTGGAGCTTTAATCTCTGTATGTTCAGATTCATTTTTCCACCCATTGCCTTTTACTTTTGTGATCTTACCAGTCGTTTCTGGACTTACCAGTGCGTGCCTTAAATCAGTTTAATTCATTCTTTTTCACCTCTCCTCTTTCTAATCATTTTTTAAACTTCAGTTTTCGATGGTGTTGCTTTCCATTTGCGAGTTATAACCTTTGAATGTTTCTACGTTTTCCTCAGCTAAAAATAGCTATAATGGATTTAAAAAACCAAGTAAGTTTTTACTATTCCTCTTCTTTGTTTAAAGTCCTCCACCGCTCTTCTCATTTAGTCCCAAAACTCCGCTTTGATACAAATGCAAAGCTGCAATGCCTTTACCTTTCATCATTGCCCTGTGTTAATATGTTTCCTTGTCAGAACTGTGTAGTAAACAAAGTGCTGCAGGTGTAGTAATTATTTGGGGAAAATTACGCTTAAACATCTGTGTATATAATGATCATTGGGAGGAAAGTCTAAGAACTTTTTACTTGGCTTTGTCTGTCTTGTTTTGGTGTCCCGGATGAATCCATAAACGCAAAGGTGCTTCAGCAGGTAGTAGTTTAACCACCAGATGGTGCTATAACTCCAGCAAAATTCTGCACAGTATCTAGAATGGCGCATGAAATGCAGCTTTCAATTCAGTGTTCTTGCATTTTGCTATCATAGAGATTTTGTCTTTGTTTTACAGTAATTATTTAATCTTTTCTAAATTTAAATACTTGATGCATTTATTTTTTTGTAAGTTTGATGTGCAGAAGGTTTAAGGATATGAAACTCAAATGTGTGGTAAATGAAACTTGTCAATTAGATCATCACTTTTACAAATAACTTTTCCTGAGAATTTGATACTTGGAATGTAGCACGTGTGGATTATTGCTATTCTGTCTTCAAGTTTAGTGTGTAATTCCGAGTCCATTTACAAATCAGCCAGGTTGATATATAGTTATTAGACACAAAATGTTTTGAAAGTCTGGTGGCTCATATAATTTTGAGCCATCAATGGTGAATTTGCCACACCAAGAGGCCCTGAAGTAATTCTCTGTATGTTTGAGAAGGGCAGGTGAATTTGGGAGTTATTGGTGCGGGTTTTAAATCTGTACGGCAGCTGACGGTGAGAATAATCGTCTCCATATCGCTCAGAGCCAGTCCTGAAAAGGAAAAGGAAAGAATCTTTATTTCTTTATTATTATTATTCTTTATGATTGTGGTGTCCACAGTCACAAGATATCACACGTTAGTTAACTTTCTTTTTGGGTAGACATTAAATTTGCATTATTTGACCAGACAACCAATAGAAACGCTCCTGGGAACTAAAAAGCAACCAGGTGTCTCTTGCACCAGGGCAAATCACGAGATGTGATCTTTTATCTGCTACTTGCTAGAGGCCTGTTTCACCGCAGATCTGGAGGTGTCCAGACAACACAGGTGTTTTGTTATGGTTGTTGTCTTTGTTTAACAAACGGATCCTCAAGGGTAGATTTTGGAGTTTTCACCATCTGCGGTCATCCTTAGATAAACAGTTCAAGGGAATAATTAGCCACAGGGTATTCACACTCATACGATACGCAAGCCTCATAAACAAAGCACAGGAAGTAAAAATTAATCTACCTGTTATTTTATTTGCATGTACATACTAATGCAGAATCCCCTAGTCTAAACATATTACTGTGTAAGTGCATTTGAAGCATATGCATTTCGATTTTTTGAATAAAGCAAATTCAGTTCCCTTCGTATTAAATCTGAAACCTTTCAAAGTTCAAGTTGCACTGAGGAAGTGGATGAAGAAAAGAAGTGTTACTAATATACATTTTTATCACAGATCTGTGCATTTTTTTACCTTATGAATGTTCAACCAAAACCATGTTTATTAGCTGCCGGGATGAGACTGTTTATTAACTGTTTATTATCCACAGCGATCAAATTCTTGTTTATTACTATGATAGTGGCATAGTTACCATATTAACTTGCTGTAGGCATTCTTTTATTTTCCTGCTCCACATCCCCTGCTGCTCCTGTTTGAAACCACGCAGTCTGTTACTTAAAACATTCTGTCATACATTTAAAAAGGCTTCATACACAATTTTGCTGCTGCGCTTATATATTTTGATAAGTAATACTGTATATCCCATTTTCAAATGGTCCAAGCTGGTTCTATAGTTTGAATAATTGACCTGCATTCCTGTTATGATTCTCCGGATAGAAGGGATCTATGGAATATTGGAATTATTAAAGAATTCAATCAATAACTGCATGTTGAAGAAAGCGACACTTAAGGTTCCATTTTATTGTAGAGGCTTCTGTGAAAAAATGCTCTATATCAGTAACATCATTTTTGAATTGTTTAAATAGTAATAAGCAAAATTTATCCTTGCAGTGTTTCTCAAATTTTATCATTGTATCATTTTTCAGCATACAGTGAAATGATCGACTTACTTGAATCCTTTAGACTTTAGCAGTGCTGTCAGTGATGCAGTGCTGTCAGTGATCCAGTGCTGTCAGTGATGCAGTGCTGTTGTGGGTTTGTTCTCCTTCACAGAAGAAAAACGGGGGAGAACAGGACTGTGCCTTTAATTAATTCATGTTCATTATACATAGTTTAGTATATGTCAAATCTAGCATTTAATCTAGGTGGATTCCTTGTAGTTAAGTGGTGTTTAATAAAAATGAGGCATCTTTTTCAATTATTTAAACTGATAGTAGCTTTCAAGGTAGTTATTTTGAAAACTTAGTCACAAAAGTTGCAGATTTATTAATGGAATGACACTGAAATCGGCATTTATTTTTATTCTCATATTTATTATTGTATTGACATAATTATACATGAAGCTAAACATTACATGCTTAGATGCTGCCCAGTGCAGCACATTGAAATGGTGCTTCAGGTATTATTCATAGACGCACATATAGTCCTTTATGTTAAATTAGCCAGTGACTGAACATTGTATGTTAAAGTCATTTTCCATTTGTGTTGCCACAGCTGATCTCATTTTTCATTATTTGGCAGTAAAGGACGAAGTTAGACCAACTTATCAGAATCGCTTGGTTAAGTCCAACGACAGCGCTGCTAACGCAGTTCACAGGGCGCACCCCAGCGGAGAGGCGGCTGAGCTGGTCCCCCTAGTCAATAACCGTAAAGGAAGCTGCCTCCTGGTCGGCCCGCTGGGCTCCGGGGAGGTGGGCAGGGTGCCGGCCGGCCAGCTCCAGCGAGCTCGCAGCCTGCCTGTGAAGTACAGATACCGGCCCAGTAACTCCGTATGCGCTCGCAGACCCCGTAGGTTGCCTGCAGCCGGATGCATCAGTCAGTGTGTACCACGGTGCATGCTCCTGCGGTTGGACTGCTTGCATGTGCACAGTTTCTCACTAATGACCCAATATGTGTCACTGTCAAGCTTATGGAAGAGCGTAGGGCGCGCGGGGTGGGGG
>JAODLC010000045.1:8123752-8170518 GCA_026781145.1 Hippopotamyrus pictus | reverse complement strand
GGGGGGCGGGGGGGGAGGGGGGGGTGGCATCTCGATAGTGTCTAAGATAAAGGCGCAGAGGCTCGAGAGAGATAAACATAGTTTTGCATTAGGTAAAATGAGCCAAAATAGTTATTGACAAAAAAGTTACTGGAGACAATTTTATTGGTCTTCCTGCAGGTAAAGAACAGCCATGACAAATGTTCAGTATCAATCATAGAAACCCCATTTTTTTGACTGATTCATTTATATTGAGTAGTGCTGCAAATGTGGTGTAATATTGTTCACTTAGAAGATTGGAGCATTTAGTTTTCGGCTATTGTTTGTCTTTTTGTCATGAAACCCATGGATGGGAAAGTGGTTCCGGTGTCTGGTGTGCATAGATCACACGGGAAGAGAGAATGACTTCATTTAAAGTGCAAAGTGCACCAGCCATGAGATTAGGGGACCCTGGCGACGTAACCTGGAAGAATGCAATAGCTGGTGAATTTATAAGAGTGAAACAGAAAGACATTATTTTAATGCAGTACATGATTGTATTTTAATGTTAATGAAATATATTTCTTAATAGCTTATATATCTGATTTTATATATTTAATGTTTTGCATGAAATGCTGAATTTTACGTAAGACTTTAATTTCATCAGATTCAAAATAATTTTAAGCACTACTATAATTATAGTAATTATTCTGTTAACATTTTAATTGTGAAACTCCTATGAAACTTTTTTCTAGAAGTGCTTGTATTATATATTATATAAGAGTCTTTGCATTCTTTTGCAGTCATTCTGTGAGATGGATTGCATTAAATTAGAAATATACTGAATAATGCATATATGGCCAAAAGATCATTTCAGGATCTTGTATTTAGGTTCTGAATATGTATACATTTCAGAACATATACTTCAGTTATATTTTGGGTATTAATTAATACTAATTGTATTTTTGTGTGTCAGTTAAGAGCAGTATTGTTCTACTCACATTTAATACTATTATATATTTTCTCTATAATTACCTGAAGATGACAAATCATAACTGAACCTTTTAGCATGTTTTTGAGATCATTTAATAATAACACTTGTGATTTACATTGGTAACCATTAATTTATATTAGGGTGTTACTTATCTTGCACTTAATGTAGGTTTTTTTTTATTTACAATGCCTATTTATGAATGCACTCATAAAATGGAGGGTGATTTGTATCGGAGCACAAATACACTGTATCTATTTTAAATTGCATTGACTGCTCTTGTACACTGCACCAGTTTCACATCTTAAACGGTCATATTTGCTTATAATATTTTTGGCAGCGCATGCTCACTGCGAAGAGGACAGTGTGATGGTGATGACATCAGAAAGGGCAGTAGTATTAACGCTAGGTGCCAACACATGCTCATAGAGTGTTTTTTTTTTTTTTACTGGAGCATGGCTTTGTTTATTATTACTATTATTATTTTATTTTCGTTATTGTTTTATTAATTTTGTTAGCTAAACAACATTCCACGACCCTGTCCTGCCCCCACAGATCTCCCTCTATTCCTTACTAACATATTCACTTTCTGTTTTGGGACCTTTAAGATTTAGCTATGATTGTTTGAGTGTTGACTTTCCATCCTTTAGTATGTCAGTCCCGTTGCACATTACAGCTCATAATCTGACACCTTTGCATATGTTTGCAGGCGAGGAGGAGGCTCCATCAACGCCTAAAAAAAAGCAGAGGAACGGTGACATGCGGAATTCTCCAAACAGCTCGCCCAAAATGACGCGGTGAGTCGACAGCTTCAGGAAGCTTCTCCATGCGCCAAAAAATGCGGGAGGGAGATGGAGGAGCATGCACTGGGTCACGCGCGCGCGCGTGCCTGTGCACTCCTGTGTGTGTGCGTGCACGTGCGCCTCTGTGCATGCGTATATGTGTGTTTGGCCTGTATATTATCATCGATGGCTTACATGCCCTTGCGTGCCTACTTTTTAGTTTTGCGTGCGCGATGATTTTGAGTGTGTTAATTTGCTTGTGTGCCCATTTCGATTAGTTGTGCATGCGCGCGTGTGTGTGTATGTGTGTGGGGCATACGGGGAGTGGTGTCGGTAAGGGAGGGGGGGTGGAAAGGGAGAATGAGGAGAACCCTTTAAGGGTGAAGCATTTATTCTGTCAGCTTGTCAGCAGTTAATGATAGAGCTGAGATATTTCTGTCATGAAAGAGAGTAAGAAAAGCTGTTTGAAAAATATTCTTGCTTTAAAGTCTCAGCTGTCACCCAGTCCCGTCCACATGTATTTCTTAAACAGCAGTGGCACTAATGACAGCGCTAACCAATCAGAAGAGCTCATGTGGTTACTTTGCCTTGGGCCGTTCGTCTATTGTAGGAATCCCTCTGAGTGCTGTTTTTGGTACTTAAGGCCGTGTGCAAGACGTATCGTCACAATCAAAAATGAATTCAAATATTACCTACCTTTTATCTTGTCCGCTGGAATTAAATTGCCGTTAATTGATTTTGACTGATAAAAGGCCCAAGTTTCTGCGCATGTGGCCTTGGATGGAAGAAGGATGAGCAAGAAATGCATGTTAAGTCTGCAGGATGAATTAATTTAGCTAAGCATTTAGCATGATAATTATCAACCACCTACAACTTATTTTTTTTATTCTGTATGCAATACATTAATTCATATCCCTAATTAATCCATACAATCCATCAAGTCGTGAATAATCACAATATTGTATTGATAAGCCACGTCGACTTTGAATGTTCCATTTTTAACTATACTAGCATGCTAATATATAGGTTTATAACATGTACACATTGTCGTTACAAGTTTTGTAAGAATGCCAAGAGATCCTCATCTGTGAGCTTAAATTGACAAAAAATTAACTATACACTTGCACATTTCAGTACAAGTCTAATGTGTGCATGTGGGACAAGAGTGTGAATTAGCTGGCCTATTTAAAGGAGCGGCGATTTTCGGATTGCGGGCCGAATGTGTGGCTGTCTCTGATGACGTTGTCAGGCAGCTCGAAATGTATGTGTGTCGGCTCTACGGTGTGATCCCTGCGAATGGGGCAGCTGAATTAGAGCGGAAAGGCTTACAGTGTATATGGATATACTGTACTGGGCGTTGTTCTGGCGTGCTCGCTTCGTATTCTTAGCCTCTAGCCCTGTTCGCTAACCTCAGCCACCATTTGCCTTAGCAAGGTGTGCAGGATAACTGGAGATATGCGGGATCTTTAGAATGCGTTATTGCAGCTCAGGGCACTTTGTGTGCATATCTGCTTCATGTTGCGTAGACCGTTACATTTCCGCAAAACTTTTGAAATGCTGCATTTTGAACGTCGCTGTATGTCCTGTATGTGAAATTTAACAATTCATACTGTACTACAGGGTTTGCAAAACAAATAGATTATTAAGCCATTTCTTTAACTGACACAGGATTGTGTTCTTCATATATGTTTTGGGAATTGCAATGCGCTGAAGCTCACACCATTACAGTCATACTATAAATATCGTTTAAGGCCCTTGAGAGGAAATAAAGAACTTAAACTTGTCCCTTTCCTACAATATACTGTTTTATCAACCTCCACAGATTCTAAGCCATTACCCATATAGTGCTTCTTAGCCTCCTGAAATATATAACTCTGAAGGATTTTGGTTTAAAAAAAAAGTGAAAAAGAAAAAAAAAAACATCGCTGGACCCAATGTAACTGCTGTCTTCTCAAAGAAAGGTTAAAATATATATATATACATACATATGTGTGTGTGTTCTGCCTTGTATAAATTGGCCAATTTCAAACTAACTGTTTGCTCAAAAATATTTAGTTTTATTTCTGAGCTCTAAGGTGAATTTTTATTTTCTTGTGCAGAGTGGAATGTTTACCTTATCACATAATATATGCATCTTTTCTTTGATCTCTGAGTAATAATAATTCTTCTGAGTTATTTGCACAGTTTTGATATGCTTCAAAGAGGTGTCATACTTTGGATGCTTTAGGGTACTTCTATATTCTGCCGGCTCTTGGGTACTGAGATGACAGGTCCTCTGTACTAGGTGCAGACTTTTTTCCAAGCTATAGCCCTCAGCATCGCATCAAATTACCAAACACAAGCATACCTACTTCTACACAAACACTTTTCAGTAGATATATTATATCACATATATTAAATACTTTACTGTTAAAGGGTGCATTTATACACAATAGAAAGCATTTGTTTGAGGTAGCCTTAGGGATACTTCATTCAGCAAGCGGGGGGAAAAAAAACGTATACTGTATCAAGAATGTTTTTTTTTTTTTTTTTTTTTTTACAGGGCGCCAAGCCTTAAGGCCTTTGTAAATAAGTAATGATCAACAGATTGGCTGTGGGTTTTTGAAAATCATGCCTTTGTCAGTTTGCATGATGGGGAAAATTTTCAAAGCGAAGCTCGCTTTCATTGCTTGCAAAAGAGGAATGGAGGGAAGGGAGTGCACTCATCCCAGGCTTGCAGCACGCGGGGAGTGAAATAGCGGAATAGCTAAACACTAGTGTGAACGATAAACCGGAGGCGAGTGTAGCTGTAAGCGCACTTTCCCCTCTGATTCCAGTTGCCTTTGTTTTGCATGGGAATTGGGTGCAAAGATACAGATACTATACAATGCATCTGTTGATGTTTGTTGTGAGCCTTCATTGCAATTACAATCTGAATACACTGTTTCTTTTGTAAGAAAAGGAAGAAAACCATGCATTGTTATTATTATAGCTGAGGTGTTCGATTGTACATATATCTATAATTCAATAAATGTTTTATCATGAATTAGCTATGTTCAAATACCTATGAATTAATTTTAGCATGTTTAAAAATGATCTGATAGACCACATTATTTTATAAAACAATTCATATTTTTCCCTTAAATATCTTCTTGGTGGCATATTTTGTAGGTAAATTTGTCAGGGTAGAGAACAAAACACGGCTCATCTAGGGAGGGGGAAATAAAACTTGATAAAAAACAATCTGGTATGTAAATAAAGCCATTTCCCAGTTGGAGGACCTAAAGTGTCACGGAAGTAACAAGTTATGTCTTATCCCTCCATATAAAATTCTTTGTTGAAATTAACACCATTCCCATGGACCTTTTGATGGGTCACGAGACACATCTAATTGTGGAAAGTCACAATGCATTTGTTCAGATCGCTTTGTGCGGTGGCACGAATATCGTGTCTGGTACCCTGGAGTCGCAGCAATCGGAAGAGTTGGCTTGTGACAAGCAGTCATCGCTGACAGTCTGTGAAAGATAGATATCTTGGCAGAGCTGTACCGCACCAGTCATTGTAGCCGGCGAAGATTGAACTGACAGGGGTCCGTAGAGTGAATCGTGAAACATGCGGCACGTAATGAAATATTCAGCCGGAGTGTAAAAGCACTAAATGCTCTCGCTGTTATTAGCACCTGTACTTGCTGATTTCATCTCCATACTGAGCATGTTAATTGACACGTCTCTGTGTGATATTCCAGCAATACAGGAAAAAAGTGAGATGTGCAGCGGAAGGAGTGAAATGTGAAATAAATAGCCCATTCGTTTAAAAGCAGTTTGTTTAGGGGGCCAAAAATGCACGTTTTATCATGCCATTTCTGGTTTTGTCATACTTTGCAAATGTTGAAAATTAAAGTTCTTAGAACTTAAAAAAATAAACAATGTAAGGTTTGATCATTTGAAGATGGTTATTTCAAAATAATTTTATCACTCTTTATATAATTAATAAAATACAGTATCCATAATATATAACAAAGAAGAACATTCTGTTATATATTTAAATCCTTTATTGTAAAAATGTATCTGTGCAACTGACGGAAGTACTGCAGGTATCATTTCTTAATGATTTTTGAGGATAAGAATTATTATGATCTAAATTTGAACATATCTGTAAAAGTTGAAGCGATAATTTGAATTGTAATGCACAGAAATGACTAAAATCTAATTATTTATTGGTAAATAATGCTAGAGATTGACAGACTACAGAGAAGTCATGAGATGAACATACTGTAATGATGCTCAGTCTATCTGTACATCAGTATCGTAGAACCTACAAGTGCAGATGTTATTTTAAGTAAGAATATGTCAAACATAAAAACAATGGCAGGAGATATAAGCAGAATAGAGTACAATTGGTTCTCGCTTGGGACGGGTTTTTGAGAAGAGCCTGTTCTATAATATTTATTCTACTGCTTGAGGGGATACATCAAGACACTTGTGTTAATGTTTTTAATCATAGCCCCGACGCTCTTTATTTTTGGCACGAGAAATGTGATCAAAAGTAGATAAGGGACACTTTTTTCTATTCGGTTTCCCAGGTAGAGACCTTAGTTGTCAGAATTTTAATAATGTGGAAAAAGTAAAGATTGTCAGAAGACTTATTTAAATAATAAAAAAAGAAAGTGCACAAAGTCTGCTCGCGCTACATGAAAAGGCCTGACTTTCTGCGTTTTATATTGATATCGCAATCATTATAAATGATGGTATTGTTGCTTTGTGGAAGCTGAGAAGCAGAGGCATGAAAGGGAGAGAGTTGTTTCCCTGAAGCGACTTTACTGAAAGAGGCTTTATAATCTAGCCTTAGGCTTTCACCTTTAAGGCAGACATTTTGACCCGTTCTTCTAGGAGGCTGAAGTACTGTAGCTTTCCTTGACACCATCATACATACTTAAAATGCTGCGTATGGTGTCATTCTGAAAGTGCTTGTATGAATCAAAAGGTTAATTATTTATATCTGGGGGAAAATAAGCACGTTCACCCTCAGAACAGCAATATAGATAGCAGTAAATGCGCACGAGTCGTACTTCCGCAGTTTTCGAAAATGCACTCGGCGGGCATAACGAAAAAATGAAAAAGCCTAGAAGATGAAATTAACTAAATTCGAGGCTTTGGTTTAGTCCTGTGCCGTAATTGTTTTGCACTTTAGCGTACTGTATGCGCTAATGCTGGTGTTAAGGCAATGGTGTTCAGTTGTGTTACAATACCAAAATAAGCCGTCTAGAATGATGATGCCATGTGACTGCAGCATAAAAAGTTGTGACAGTAGTACAGGTTGTGTTTTGGAAAATGAGTCGGGGACAGCAAACACCATACCTCACTCCAAAAGAGCCAAAAAGCCGCCAAACCAGCCACAAGATTCTTGTCACCCAGCATGACAAAGCTCACCTCTTTAGTAATTAATCTAATATTATTATAGTGTGTAATTACCAGTTTCATTATGCACCATAATAATTTAGGACATTTAGATTCACTTTTTAAACCTTATACCCATTTTTTTTCCCTTATGGGGACAAGTTTCCTGGTCCCCATGAGAGAACACTCAATTTAATAAAAATCTGTGACTGCAATGAAAAAACTAAAAATGCAAAAAACTCTTGTATTTTGTTTGGTTACTTACAGTTATGGTTAGGGCTGCGTAGGGGTTACGATTGTCACAGTTAGTGTTAGCATTTTTCCCATGGAAATGAATGAGCGGTCCCCATAAACATATGTTTACCCAACGTGTGTGTGTGTGCGCGCGCGTGCTTGTGTGTGTGTGTGTGTGTGTGTGTATAAAATTAAAACAAGTCATGAGTTGCATTATACTAAATTTTGGATTCCATCCATTCAGAGAGATACGGACACCGCTCTTAGTATTGTTCATTGGTCAGCTGTCTGGAAATTGATGTGAACATACCATAACCACAGCTATCTCAGCTGTGAGGGCACTTATATGGTCAGTGTTGCGTAGAATTAAAATCAGCTGTTCATATCACTGATATAAATTAGCCTGTTTTATCGTGACACATTGCTGAAACTTTAATGGTCTTGAGTATGTGGAGCAAAATATGATTGGGCAAATTGCTAAAATATTTAAACTGCAGCCTGTTAAAGCTTTTACTGAGAAGAACATCATGTCAGAAACTGTGTGCTGTAAAAGTGCATAATTGTCATTCCATTCTCATGCCATTCAATCACTAAAGCCTGCATTTTACGTCCTGTCCATTCCAGCGCTGACAGAAAGGTCCATGCGAATGGTTTCTGCCACTTTTAACAAATTCTGACATCGGTGAATCTGAAACTGAAGTTGAATTAATTTTCATTCTAAGGAAACCGAATCGGGTTTATCTATTGCAATATCCCCAAGGTTATGAAATGAAAAATATATCTTTATGGTGAGGTTCTGCTATTTTAGTGTCCCTCTTTGTCCTGAACAGGCACGACCCCTTTGCAGGAAATGAAATTGATCACACGGAAGTAAGCGTGAAGAAGTTTGATTCCACGGGAATGTTTCACTGGTGCACAACCAGGGATATCGAGAAGGCCATCCTGGTGGGTATTACTGCCCGTGGCACCAGAAATCTCACAATTCTCACATCAACACCAGTACGTGTCACATATTCCAAAAAAGTGGTTCGTGCAAAAATTGCTCTTAAACACTTATAGTCACCTGAGTGGTACACCTTCCTGCAAGTACATAGCACCCTGTTAATGAAATGTTATTTTCTATCGCGTCATACATAAAGCGACCTGGTTTTATTTATGATGCTGTACCTTCCTCAATAAATTAACTGTACAAGCACTTCTAAATTATAGACAAATATTTATGGTGCGAAAGAGCTGGATAAAATATATATTCTTTTAATCATTGGAAGTACATTAGTCAGAGTGTGTGCGGCACCAGATACTAATTGATAAAAGATAAAATGTTTTCTCTGTTTAACTAGGGCGAATCCACTAATTCAAAGTGAATTATTGCTGAACAGTCTTGATTATGGTAGCGTAATAAGATAAAGCAGTGGTCTTTCCCGTCAGCTTGAGTCACCTTTTCTACTCAGGCGTTTTCCCCGTGTGTACAAGCACTCACCGTCGTTATCATTATGTCATAATTCATGTGTCCCCCCCCCCCCACATTTCAGACACGAAGTGAGGCCGCCATGACAGTTCTGAGCGGTCACGTGGTGGTCTGTATATTCGGCGATGTCAATTCTGCCGTGATTGGGCTGAGGAACCTGGTGATGCCTTTGAGAGCCAGCAACTTCCACTACCACGAGCTGAAGCCCATTGTGTTTGTGGGCGCCCTGGAATACCTGAAGCGGGAGTGGGAGACACTTCACAATTTCCCCAAAGTTTCCATTTTGCCTGTGAGTGTGGGCCGGCCTTTCATAGCCACCACTTACACTCTACTGTCAGGCATAGATGATTAAATCATAAGTAGCACAGACTTAGCTTCATCAGATGCACAATGTACAATGTATATTTCATATTTGTAGCAACACTCAATCCATTTTTTTTTCTTATAATTAGCTGCTTCTTTTTAAAAAATGTATATTGATTGATTGATTAATTGATTGATTGCATAATGTAGGAAACCCGTCAAAGCTGTCTGACCAAACTTTATTGTTTATTTTAATATATTTTTAAACGCCTTTTATTCAGTATTCAGTATACAGACTTTAGACCTGTTAGACACATCGAACAGAATGACACTTAATACCTTTTGCTGCAGCACTGATCAGTCTTCATATAAAGAATCACCAGACCCTAAGAAGCTGTACATCGGCAGCATTACAGATTAGCTTTTCTTGCTACCGAAAAAGATGAAACAAATGTTTTGGGATTTGCTCCTGCAGTGTTCCATAATGAAAGCAGCAATTCTAAAAATATTTTTTTATATATGTATTTGAAGACATTGTGTGGCCAAAGCAGTCATATGTTTTGTAAATTTCACTTATAGATTTTATGCTTTAACAGTATGCTAACTGAGAATACTGTATTCATCTTGATTAACTTCTGTTAAATGTAATTAAATAGCCTGGCGTGCATCATATGTAATAAAGAAATGACGTACTGTAATTCCTGCTCCTATTTCTAACTGAAGAAAAAGGAACTATTCTGGCTAACCCTCTAACATTGCCAGTAGGAGTATGTACCCTTTAGATTAACACACACGTCCCTGATTCTCCAGTGTGGAGTGAAATCAGCTGAATGTCATAGCATTAAAAGCAGCATGCTTGTTAGCTAATTTCCCAGAACCCCACTCTCGGTCTTTAATTTGTTTTTCCTCTTTCTTTGTGCCACAGGGTACACCATTAAGTCGGGCTGATCTGAGAGCTGTCAACATAAACCTCTGTGACATGTGTGTTATTCTGTCGGCCAATCAGAGCAGTATTGATGATGCTTCACTACAGGACAAGGAATGCATCTTGGCATCACTCAACATCCAATCTATGCAGTTTGATGACAGCATCGGGGTCTTGCAGGCTAATTCCCAAGGTAAGGTCTGCCCTATAATACTTCAGTCCTTTGCCTGCAAGGGACGGGACCTGGCAAAGGGAATATCTCTCTGGGTGATTTAAAGGACCTCGCATCAATCTGTTTGACCGTTGAACCGTTGATTAATCTTCCATGCCTAGAAACAGGTGACCTTTTTAATGTTTGTAATTACAGTAAATTTACATGATACAGCTGTAATACAAATGTTGTGGGGTTGTATTTTGAAAAAGTACATTTCATATTTTCTTCACACCTTGTATACTACTAATAACATTGCATTTGAAAAATATTCACATTTGGAAGGTGCAGCACCTCTAGTAGACAATTAAATCGAAACGTCAGCTTATGGATACCAAACAGTAAGTATGCAACATGGTTTATCTGGGTGTTTTAAAAAAATGTATATTACTGGAACATGAACCATATAGGTCTCCCTGCAGTTCCCTGTTGTACTTACGTAAGCAAACGGTTCATACCTGATATTTTAAGAGTGCACAGCTGCAGGAGTAGGTGTGTATTTTGCTGGAACGTCAGTGACACGACCCGGTAAAGTGCACAGTTAGGTTTGTACGTTTATAGTCTATTAATGATGTTCTGTATTGGCATGCAAGTGGGAAATGCAGGCCGTCCCCAAGGGTACTAGCAACATTCGTCCCCAAAGTCTGTCTTTAAGGCAAATTTATAGGTAAGTTGGAACAATAATAATAATACCGTAATAAAAAGGAGAGTAGTTGCATATGGCACTGTACTGTACCTCAAGTCGATGAAGCCACGCAATGTTTTCATGAACGTCACAAAGTAGTGCGTGCATTCGTTATTAGGAACCACTGTATTTAACTCGAATTTTTAATATAATAGGCATTATGGTAGTTGGTTCGTAAGTACTAGTTTGTAAGTTGGACGTTCTTAACCTGGGGACTGCCTGTAACTGGTTGAAAACAAAATAAAGCAAAACTACGCAAAGCCAGCAGCTAGGATGGAATAAGACAAGGAAGGACATCATCATTGACGTACAACAGCAGACAGAACAGCGTAGGGTTTTTGGCAAGAAAACAATGGTGGGCAAATTGTTGGGTGGGGGCTATAAGGTCCCCGTGTCACCAGAGGTAGTCAGGGGCCACACACTGTCTCGTGACATCCGTTTGTGGTTCAGATGGGGCAGGGGTTATAGGCGATGGCCTTCTGATTAGTGAAGGAGCATGACACGGCCTCGCAATTAATCTTTCGCCAGGCTCTCAACAAATAGCCATTGTTGTGTAACAGCAGGAGGAATAGCCTGTCCCAGCAACAAAAAAAAAAAAGCATGGGGTGCATTTTGCTAGTCATTCCAGAAGGAGGCAGAATTAAAGCAGTATAATGCATGGAGGTCTGCTCTCATCTGCATTCCCCGATACAGCATTTCCTCCCTGCTGGGATACGTATGGCTTGAAATGGTACAGTACAGTAGCAGGGCATGGTATGCAGTAGTATGAGTACTTAAGAGAAGCAGCAGGAGGAACACAGGCTGAGTAATTTTTCCACCCTTAGCTCCACGCCATATCATGACTAAACACTTTTGGTGAGACGTTGTTGGTTGCCAGCCTGCTGCATGCTGGCCTGCATATAACCTGCGAATCGCTGACTTATCTGCATAATCGTTATGCCAGTCACATGCATATGTGGGTTATGTTCTGCGTGTGTATTAAAGTCACCTTCCTGAAAGTATACCTTACCGTTTCTTTATGTAATCAGTAATAACTTCTTTCTAAGGATGAATAGTAGATCTTACAGAAGCTTTAACGTGTGTTGTAATATTTGTGATGTTATATTCAAGCTGATTTTTTAAAACACTTAAAGTTTCATGCCTACTGGGATTCAGCTATTTGAAATTGCAAAGCCACACGCAAATGTCATGTATTAATTACTTTTTTATTCATTTTTACTAATTTTAAACAATATTATTCTTCCTTTTTAAGGCTTTGAACACATTGACAATATGAACTGCATTGCTTTGAATATTAATCTGATCATGTCTGTTGTGTATAATTCATTTGAATGTTATGGTGTATATTATATAGATCCGTATCAGGAATTAAACATATTAGATTCCTTCAATTTTACCCTTTAATAATTATGCATTAAAATCCTGAATTTATTAATATACATTTACTGTCACATGTTAACAGAACTGTTGGAATTTTAAACCCTTCCGTCAATAGGAAATGTACAATGAAACCATTTCAAAAATAAATATGTAGCTTCAAGTTTGAGATTCCTGATAAGCTGGTTATTGTTAGTAGTCAGATCATTTGAAGGTTAATTGGCCAAATGTATAAATTTACTGATATCAAAGTTAAGCGAGATGAACAGAGAAATGTATTAACATTGTATCGACTCACCCAATCCACTTTAAATAACAAGATGCTAATGAATAAATAAACAACCTGGTTGCCAAGGGAAACATTGCAAAGTGCAACAAACAAGAAAACCAGTCAATTGCCTGCAGGGGGAATCTCCGGTATCAGGATCCTTGTTATGTCAGTTATTGTAAAGAGTTACTGTAAGAAATGGAGAAAATGGCTAGCGCAGAAACATGAGATATCTGTGTAAATCAATTGTTTAATAAACGCTGTGGGTTATTGAATGCAATCTGTCCAGCCTCAGTGCTTTTAGTGGGGGCTGGTACTCCCAGGCAGCAGCAAAGTTCTTAGTAACGCTGTACATTTATAAAACGCGCCTCAGTAGCTGAGGAATAATTTAAGTTATGCGGCAGTGTCTTCAGTTATCTACTTTTTTTCCCCCTGAGTTTTACGTCCTTGTTTTTGATAGGATTTAAGATTTTTTTTTTTTTTTTTTTTTTAATCATATAACTCGCAACCATTTTGTTTCCTTGATATTTGTAGCCAAGGGACCTTCGTTCATAATTATTTGGGTCCATTCTTGTTAAAAGTCAATTCCCCTTAGGCAACGTTAAAGTTACATGTATTAAATTAATTTCGATCAACCGAGACATTTAGTCACCGTACTGGGTGGAGCGAACCATAGAATCTCTGATTACCAGGGTCCTACAAAGCTCAGAACATCAAAGACATTTTTCTAATCAATGTTTAATGGGTCTGGATTTGGGGTTGGGGGTAAAACAATCTTGCTGGAATAAAAGGCCATATCGGAAGATTCTTCTTATGATGTAATTTTTGTTAATTGTCTAAAATCGCCCAAGGGGCTAAAGTTTAACAGATTTTTAACATTTTAATGAGCTAACCATGTTTCGGTTTTAAGTTATGTCAGTAATGCTTAGATGATGACAGAATTAACTTTTTATATCATCGTTTACAGTTTGTGGTTACTTCTGGATTCCGTGATGTAGCTTTTATTTACTCGTCTCTCATATATTTAAACATCGCTATATAGAACAAACTGTAATTCAATCTTTGGAGCTACATAACCCCTTATAGTATTTCCTTACCTTTTAAAATTATTGAAAACATGAACTGCAGCTTGAAAACTAAGAAATACCAGTAAGTAGATACTGACTAGCTACAGATTTCAGCTTTTTCTGTGTGCCATATTCATCCTATTAAAAAAAAAAAAAATCTGTCATATTTGACGTTAACAGGATTCTTAAAAGCTTTAGATATATAACCATGTTAAGAGAACTGAATTTATACTACTGGGCGTTTATTCTCCAAAAGTATCCATTTTGGTGTTTGTGCTTTAGTGTATTATGGGGAAAATAAATAAATAAATGTAGCTGCACATGGAATTTTGTCACTGTGGAGTAGGTATATCTCACATTCTATCGATAGCTACAAATGAATAACGTATGAAGTCAAAGGCCTCACTGGTGTTTATAATTGTCGTTGAATGTTACTAACCACAGTAGTAAGGTTTTGTCATTCCCATAAGGAGACACTCAGCGGAAAGTTACTCATTTCAAATGCTAGCTATGAAAGAAGTGCTTAACAATTGCGTCTCCTCCATTTTACAAGGCTATCCATAAAGCTGCGCCGGTACCTTGAATACCCTGACAGTGGGTGGCATAGCCTCTGTACTAGATTTGCAATTCTTTTAAAACTTTTGTGACCTGAATATATTTCTTGCGTTACAACTGCCTTTGTAAGCGCCCGTTTTTCCTAAGTCAGCATCGGGTGATGGATGTCAAAACACAGCCAATGTATTATACATATAGCATTACTGATTTAAGGTGTTTACTTGTCAGCTCGAAGAAAATGCAACGATGTCAGGTTTGGTGAATTTGTACTCGTGTCACTGTGTTCCATGACTCTGAATGGCACTTTTCCTGATAAAAGGTTTTTGGGTCCCACACCACCACTTTTATGGTAACAAAATGAACAACATATAAAATTTATATACAGCAGTAGATGGGTGGCTGTAAATGCTAAATCAGCCTCTACTGACCCCTAAAAGCAAAACATGCATCTCTTTTGCAATATTTAGGTAACTGTTAATGTTTTCAGCATTTCCCCATTTATCTGTGGACAGCTTTGAACTTAATTATAAAAATAGTGTATGAGAATATATTTTTTACCTGCCAGTAATGACAGAGAATGAAGCGGTATGCATTTAGCAGTGTTCATAATTGTGGGTCGTGTAAAACCGGCATGGGTACCCAGTTAGGCTAATGGGTTGTAGTATTTGCAATCTAATTCAACTATAATTTAGCTGGTGTTCAATACAAAGCCGGTACTGAGATACCAGAAGATCTGTAGTGTACAATCAGATTTGCCTGTACATGGCAGCCGGAGCTAAAGTTCTTGTGGCAGTTAGAATTAACCAATTTTCCAGAGGTGACTGATTGCTGTGTTTAAATCTGCTTGTGTCTCCATCAAGGGTTTACACCTCCTGGAATGGACAGGTCATCTCCTGAGAACAGTCCTGTGCATGGATTAGTGCGAGAGCCCGTCACAAGCGGAGCCAATATCCGAATCGTGACAGAACTGGGTATGTTGATGATATTGCAGCTTATGACACGAACATCAAAGGAAAATGGCATAAAAGAAAACCTTGTGTTTTTCAACAGAAAATGAGTAATGGATTCCTACAACCTTGCTAGTTCCATTGAATTTGAGTTTTATATTTACATTCATATTTATGTTTTGACAGGCAATATGTCAGGAAATATTTGTATTTTAACACATTTTTACCTCGGTAAAGTTTGATTATGAATGGGGAAAAAGACTTCTCGTGGAAGAAGTGTAATTTTACAGGAATAGAGTTGCTGTTGTGGATAAAAACAAAATGGGCCCATTTATTAATAACAATGACTCTGCCTTTATTCCCTTGGCACAGGAACTCATGAAAGTTTTACATCTCAGTGTGCACCAAAGCATTGCAGACTGGCATCTAAAGCTATCCTTTGACCCAAATATATAGCATTGTAGCAAAGACACTTCTAAAGGCAGAGGCTATGACTGGATTTCATCTCACCTTTACGACTGCCTCCTTTGTTTGGAAGCACAGCTTGAAAAGTGAGATGAGGAGTAGGGACAGGAAAGTTTACCATGACTGTATTAAGGGAATCAACTCTTTAAGTACTTGACGGACCGAATCCTGCTCATCCCGTAGTTTTCTGTAGGCGTTAGTCTGTTCTCACTTTATCGCGCCTTTAATTAATGGTATTATCAAACATAAAAAACTTAGTGTAAGACAGACACTTATGATTTTTGCTAGATACAGAACATGGACTCCCCAAGGCCAGAGATATACCCTGGCAGCCTGCAGTCACCCACCCAACCTGGACAGTTACATGTGACTCTCTGCCATTTCCGTTAATTAATGCGTCTTCGCTGGCTACAGTCCAGCCAGAGTAGAAGCTGACAAACTGACTGATTGTCAAATTATTTTTCTTGTTTCATCGTGTGCATTCAGATTATTTTTCCTGCTTCACTGTGTGCGTGTTATTCAGGGTAGACGACATTTAGTTGATTTCTTTTATGTTATATTTTGTATAATTTGCATTTAAGGCAGGAATAGTGTGCATGTTGTAATGGTGGAGCATTGAGAATGGCGTGGCGTTAAACAGCAGATTGTGTAACGCTTACCTCTCACTGTTGTGTGTAACTGTACTTTAGTTTCTGCAGGGGCAGTTTGCCTGACGTCTTGAATTCACGATTTTTCAGCACTGTGCCAAGTATTTTGTTTATGTTTATCAGCTTTTAGCTACGCATCTATAAAATGAGTTTTTCCACATATCAATTGGAAACACCAGCTCTATATTTCGTAAATGTGTTCCTGAGCAATCCCCATAGCATACCCTAAGTTTTGTATATGTTCAGTAGAATAAATGTTCATCCCTAGACTATACCACCTTTACTCATGTCCAGGCCCACGTGGACAAACTAAACCTCTTGGGATTTATATAAGGGTTTTGGACTGTGTATATCTCAATATACGCTCTACAACCCTGTAGTGCCTCATGATTAATTTCACTTGTTGACGATTGTTTCCCTTCCCAATGCTGTTTTGCATAATTAGCTCAACCTGGTAAACTGCCACCTTTGGTTTCACTCAGTCAGGACAAAAAAAGTGGAGCCCACATTCATATGATAACTGAACTGGGTAAGCTTCGCCTTTGTCCTCTTCCCGCAGTACCATTTCTCCATCAGTTGCTCTTGATTTATCTGGCTGCAATAGAGAACTGTTCCCATGGCATCACTTTGAACAATTTTTATTCTTAGTTCTGGTTGAAATTGACTGTCTTGTTTTGGCCTTTTTAATGATTTTTTCTTCTCCAAGCGTCGCAGGGTCTTTGATCACACAAAGACTGTCCTTGTGGCTCTTTCCATTGCATCTCCTCGCAGTTCATTTCTTTCGCCCAGACCCCTTTTCATCAAACCTCTTGTCAATATGACTGACGCTTCTTTTTGCAGCTCACAGGAAGTCTGAGAAGAAATAAAATTTCAAAAACAAAACTCAAGATCAAACCTTCCTTTAAGCTGTTTATTTTTTTTCTAGACCTAATCTCCAAAGCATAGATGCTATGAAACAAAGGAGACCTTTGTGAAGTAGGATTTCGTTGCCTTATCAGAAAACAATGTCCAGTGGTTCAGACAAACTTGTAGGGAACCAGAACTTGTAGGCAGTAGTGCCAGTTTGGGGTGGGGGGGGGGGTACTGTCTGGTTATTCACGATATTCGATATTTCATATGATGGCTTGAATTGCTGAATGTAATTGTCTGTAGCAACCAATCAATACTGAGGATCATTGATGAGGTGCTTAGAATGATCATTGTGCTATTTATTCGTCTGCATTACAACATAGTAGAGTGTAATTAATAGACTTTGAAGTGCAGGAGCTCTTAGAACAAGTCATATGCGTAAGAATTTAATATGATATTTCACTTCTAACTGTATTCCCAGAATTCATTTGCTTTTTATGTTTTTTCCCACCCTCACATAATCTTTATTTTTTCCCTTGCATATTTATTTCCAGCTGTAGGAATGCATGGTTTTAAGTGGATGAGTGAACGTGGTCTAGAGTAATAAAAATAAAAGTCAGTTTTTCTTTTTTTTCCTGTGGAACCTCAATAAAGGGCATTTAAACTGATTTAAGTTTAATTGCTTGAGGATGTGCCTGGCAGCCATGGTAATCAAGGGCGTAGGTTTGGTTTCAGCATTGGTAGGGACCAAATCAGCCATGGAGCCCGCACTCCTCGAGATCAGGGGCGTTGGGGGGGTAATAGGGCCTGGTTTGGGGGCAAAATAATATGCTTTCATGGGACCCAAAATCTCTAGCAGCACCCCTCCCCGAAACATGCACAGTACTACCACAATATTGTTAGGGACATATGCACCTACCATCTGTACCCAAATCTATGCCCTTGATGGTATAGTATTTTATGGTATGTCTAAGCTATTTGTGGCTCCTTTTGTCTTATATCCTGCTAACAGATTTTTATGTTTGTACTTTGAATAACGCCAATGACTCCAGTGAATGACACCAATGTTCAGTTCTTGGACCAAGATGATGACGACGATCCAGACACAGAGCTATACATGACACAGCCATTTGCCTGCGGAACGGCATTTGCAGTTAGCGTGCTGGATTCCCTAATGAGTGCGGTACGTGAATGTGTTTCCAAGATATGGGCGTACTGATCAAGCTACCATATTTTAGGGAAAACGCTTTGTATGTACGTATGTAGAATTTTTCTTTCTCTGAACCTGCAGGCCAGTACTACAAAATTTCCGCCCAAGCTAAATTATACTTCATTTAAAAAGTAAAGCTATGTATAAAACAATATCTGTAAAAATCCACAACTTCATAGTTCCTTGAGTTATAAAAGTCCTGCATGGAGTTTCCGATGAAACTAAAATCTGGTTAAAAATACCGAAGAGGAATTTGAGTATTGGTAATACTTAAACGATTTATTGTATTATATGTTTTACTATTGTATTGTTTGCCATTTGAGTACTACCATTGCAGGGAATGCAACCTCTAATTCCTGTAGAGCTTTGTATATGTAGGTTGAGCTTATCAATGAGAATGCATTAACTAAATGTAACTGCTGGGTTCCTGTTAACACCTGTTACTCATAGCCTAATGCACAGAAGTGCGTCATAACGACTCCTTTAGAAAGAACGCCTTCTTCTCAGTATTATGAAAGAAGGTCCATCCATAGCAGAGAAGATAACCACCCTGAGATTTAGATAGATCACGCTTGTGGTCTTCACAAGAGCAGTCTTGCTAACTTCTCTCCCAAGAATGAATTTGGGACACAATGTTTCATGGGATTTTTCAGTATGACAAGAAATTATTGTGCATTTTAACCTCTATACCGCATTAGGTTAAAATGCGGCGCAGCATGGTGGTGCAGTGGTTAGCACTCGTGCCTCTGGGACCCGGGTTCGAGTCTCTGCCTAGGTTACAATGTGTGTGGAGTTTGCATGTTCTCCCCGTGTCGTCGTGGGGTTTCCTCCGGGTACTCCGGTTTCCCCCCACAGTCCAAAGACATGCTGAGGCTAATTGGAGTAACTAAATTGCCCGTAGGTGTGAATGGTGTGTGAGTGCGCCCTGCGATGAGCTGGCTGACTCCCCATCCTGGGTTCTTCCCCCACCTCACGCCCATAACCTCTGGGATAGGCTCCAGACCCCCCAGAAGCATAAGCAGCTTGGAAAAATGGATGAAGGTTAAAATGTGCAGTAATTTCTTGTCATATAAAATACATGCACATTCACGCTGTTACAACAATCAATTGCCAAATGTCTTGCTTTTTAAAGGTGAGTGCGTACTTGCGTGCCAGTTCTGTCAGTCCCTGCTTATATAATTAGGGTGCGCAAGAAGCTGACCATCCTCTGTACTTCTGTTTTTAGTATAGGAACTGGTCTATAGGAAGATGGTATAAAACGGGTATATGAGAACACAAATACGGTCATATGGAGAAACAGCCGTACTCTTATGTTCTACCACGTGCCAACCTTTTTACCTTGTAAAATATGTAATTCACATTCTGCATTTTATTTGTGAGTATTTCATTGCTCCATATATGGTAGCATTGTATGTACATACAGTATGTTACATATATTATCACATATAATCTCATATAATTTTACTAAAAGTAAAAGCACATCATATCAACTAGAGCAAATTATTTAGTAGATAATTTTATAACTTATTTTTCATAATCCCTTTTATTATGATCCCTAAATTTGGCTTTGTTGATAACAGATTTATAATAATTTACATTTTTTTTTTTTTAATTTGCATTTTTAAAATGAAATTCCTAAAAGACCCAGACAGCGTAAAGGTTGGTTTATGCTTTATATTTCATTGAAATGTAAATGTTGACAAACATTGTAAATAGGTTTTGAAAGAGGCTACTACAATACAGAATTTTAAGAAATGCATGCATGGTTTCAAGGTGGGAAGCATTAAATGTCGGACAAGAAATTATTTGAAGTGTAAGGTTGCTCTAAGCAGAAGTACTTTAATCTGCCTATGATATTTGACTGTTAAAAAAACAAAAAGGTAGGGAAGATGAGCACTTTCCCAACCATGATGACTTCATTTGTCTACCTATCAGTTTGAGTGAGGTTAGAACAAAGCAGCCTTCAAGTGCATTTCACACTGGACAAAGGTAATGCTCTCTAATAGACAGCATTCATCCATCATCCTGTTCAATAGTCCTGTCAGCCTCCCAGAGAGATGTCATAGTGCAGTGCAAGCCAGGGGAGACACAAGGTTTAACAACAGGGGGGTGGGGGGTGGAAGAGAGACTCCTGTTCCACAGGACATCCAAAATAGGGCTTTGTATTCTCATATCATGCACAGAATGAAACAAACTGGCAATATGAGAAATTGCTACACTCACAAACTTGCTAGGTGATAGCCTTTAGCATCACCACTCACAAACTTGCTAGGTGATAGCCTTTAGCATCGCCATGCTGTTTTTGTTGGGGCAGAGTGTATATGAAGAAGCTGTTACGTGGCAGCACTGGACTTACACTGGGCTAAAGATCTTGGAAATCACCTTGAGGGAAAACCCAGAAACAAGCGAAGAACACAGAATTCATTGCTTAATATGCATATGATGGCACATCAAGTCCTTGGTGTTGTGTGTCTCTGAATTATAAAAGAAATACTTAGCATTACAGTTTGAAGTTAATATAAATTACGTGGAACAAACCCCAAAAACCTCTGTATCCTTTCACAAGCAATTACAGGATTAATTTCGTATTTAATTTTTTCAGTTTTGCCTGAAAAAAAGCATTCCTTTTTTTGCTGTGCTGGTTTATCAAATTTTGTGTAATTAAATACAAATATATTTATTTGTTATTTTATGTAATGTTACAACTATTAAAATGTTAAGACACACTTCTGGCAAAATGGGGAAAAAAAAACGAAGTAATTGGATTCTGCTGTCTTTTCACTACCATCATAAAACTATTTGATGAGACAACTTAGGGTTCAAATAACAGAGCTCAGGATAGCATGCTGTTTGAATGTCTTCAGTTGTGACTTTAAATGTTGGCTTAAAGATACTTTTTCTTTTATCACTGCAGACATATTTCAACGATAAAAGTCTCACGCTAATCCGGACGTTAGTAACAGGGGGGGCCACTCCCGAGCTGGAGGGCCTTTTGGCCGAGGAGAATGCCCTGCGAGGTAGCTATAGCACGCCACAGACGCTCGCAAACAGGGACAGGTGTCGCGTGACGCAGCTAGCGTTGTACGATGGTCCCTTCGCAGATTTGGGGGTAAGTGGATTTTCAAAATGAGGCGGTTGGTTTTGCCACTTAGGTGAACTGCCGTGTCCTCCTACTCTTCCAGTTTGTTATCTGTTAATCGGATGTGGACTAAGTGGAGGATGCACCTGTGATTCGTTTATGTCCCGTCATGAGAATACTGAAAAAATTCTGGCATGAACCATGTTTCAGTGAATGCTAATAGAGTTTGAAACAACCATGCAGATTTGTAATCCTTGTTTTGTGTTGCAGGATGGTGGTTCCTATGGAGATCTATTTGTTAAAGCGTTAAAAACATATAATATGCTGTGCTTTGGTGTTTACCGATTGAGAGATGCACACCTAAGTACGCCAAGTCAGTGCACCAAGCGGTGAGTCACCCTCCCATCATCTGTTCATCCAGTGGTGAACCCTATGACATATGAACCAATATTTCTTCATCTTCCCCTTTGTCCTCTCGTATCTCAATCCCCTACAGGTTTGTCATGGCAAACCCAACGTACGATCTTAAGCTGGTATCATCAGACCTGATCTTCTGTCTGATTCAGTTTAACCACAATGCGGGGCAGTCCCAAACCAGTCTGTCCCACTCTTCCCATTCCTCCCACTGCTCAAGCAAAAAGAGCTCCTCCGTCCATTCGATCCCTCCAGCCAACCGGCAGAATCGCAACAAGCCTCGGGACCCCAGGGAAAAACAGAAGTACGTGCCCGTAAAAACGTGTGACCATCCATATCTGTGACACGTTGTCCATGACGATCGTCATCCTGTGATGTGATTTTCCTAGAAGAGACTCATACTGTTTGTCATACAGTACTCTCTAAGTTATTGCCACGGCCATTTGCATGTGATCCACGCATCCTTTTTACGCAATACTGACCATTATCATCTTATCACCACACTTTTCCTTTCCAAGAAACAGTGACCTTTTAGTTAGGCAATAATGTTGCAGGAGAATATATTCAATCTTCCGTCAGTAGATGCCACTCATTTATTAAACATACTATAGCTACATGACCTTCTTTGAATAACTTTCATGAAGAAGCATCATTATATATTTCAATTATTTTTACAATTTCATTTTTTAAAAAAGGTAATTCGCTTATGGATTGTAGCTTTCCTACAATCTGTAAGAGACTAGATGCATGTGTGTTGTTTTGCATACTGATTCTGTAACATATTTAAAACAATGTTGCTTTTCTTTTTATTTTTCTTCAGTTATATCAGGTTGAATAAAATATGCATTAGAATTATTATTGACTTATGAAAAAAGTAACATTGTTTTAAACTTGCCATCGGGGCTACAAATTGAAACCGTTTGTGCATGGGATTAACCCTTTATTTATCGAATCACTGAATCGGCTTGTAAACAGCATTTCACAATACTTCCAAAAATATTTGCTAAATGTATGTAGTAGTGAGCATTTAACAAAAGTTTCTTACACTCAAAACAGATGTGTAAATGCTGTTGTATTAATTTTAGAAAGAACCATTTGCATTTTATTATACTTTTTCAGGACATGTATAGTTTAAAAGCAGAAAAATTATGTTACTTGAAGCTTATTTTATCATAGCCTTTGATAGATTTTTCTTATGATTCTTCAGTGCTTAGATATCTAAATTATAACGTTTATTTACAAGGACTCAAAAAGTTTCAAAGAAAATTGCACTCAATCCCTGTATCATATTTAACGTTTGAGAAACACCACTCGCAAACAATCACCGTCAAAGTGTAATGTAATTTATTAAAAGATTCAAAGTGGACTGTTTAATAAAACATGACTTTTGTGATAAATATAGTTTTTTCTTAATGATAATTTTCGTAAGTTGTCCTGACCAGACATTCATTACTCGAGCAGATGAGATATACCTACATGACGTCTTTCTGTGCTGTGTTTTTGTTTTTCCACTTATTTCGCTTACCGTACCGTGGCCAAATCTTCACTTACTAGCTAGACTCTGCTAGAGATGAGTTGTGTAAGAACCATTTCACGAATAACTTGATACATTAATGCATTTTCACTGAGACATTACAAATGAATATGCAAGAATTTTACTTGTAGTGATAAGCCATTTTGACACATTTTATGTTTACATTCATGTTTAAAAAAATTCAAGTAGACCTACTATTTAACCGCACCATATGTACGATTCCAATATCAAATAAAAATAATGTTTTGATAATTTTTTTTTAGTGTTTTGTGTTGCTTTAAAGTGGTAAAACAACATCATGACAAGTAAAAAACTTGTTCTTTAAGATTCTGATTGTAAATACATAAGATAACTAATAAACTAACGTACAGAGCGGATTATTTAGGATCCCCCCCCCCCCCCACGCCCCCGCCCACCGTGTATCTCACAGGGCTGCCCCTCCACTCTGATTCGGATTTAACCCCTGGTCCATCACACATTTACATTTGACAGGCCTGATGTGTGGCCTGCACAGGTTTGGTCCATATGTCATTCACATTCTGACACATCCCGTAACATCTAAGATGGACTAAGTATCATCTTAGTGGAACATCCATGACTGAACGGCACTCTCCTTCACTCAGTTATCCCGATTTCTCTTCGGTAAACTGGCAGGCATGTCTGAGTCAGAAGTGGAATGAACAGGAATCGTCACAGTGTCACTTTCTCTTGAGGGAGACGTACATGATTGTGATTATGGACAAGCACTGAAGATGTGTTTCTGCAAGCAAAGAAAAGAAGCTTGGAAAAGTACAGAAAACATGGAATTTCATATTGTTGTCCATGCTCTTCTATTGACTTGATATCAAGTTAAAATGCAATTTTGACCTACACAATGTGTTACAGAATTTGAATAGTATATTATGTATTCACTATTTTTCATATCTGCACAAAAACATGCACCATAATTCCAGAAGTAGAAAACAATCAGAAAACAAACAGAACTTTTGATACACACGCAATCCCATCTTTTGCAAGCATGTGACCATAAAATGCATTTTAAGTGTGTTGCCTTTGAAAATGCTGAAATTGTTTAATAATGTATATAAAATTAAAACAATTATAATAGGTAAAGGTAACACGAATGCTATAAATTTAAGAAGCGTTCTGTAGTTGAGCGATTGCAAAAGAATGCCACAAAAACTGTGCTTTTGCCAAAAATCCTACAGCAAATAAACATGATTGGCATTAACCGTATGTGTAACCCTCTGGTGCCAGTATATCCAAAAGACCAGTTAACTTTGGCCAGCATACCAGTACCTTGGTGCTGGCGGCATTGTAAAAAGTCAGGCTGAGGTTTAGCACTACTGAATTTGGCTTAAATTGTCGGAAAAATATTTAAGGTACCTTTTGATCTCTGTTAACATGTCTTTACACCTCATCCAAAATTAAAAATACACATTAATTAGTATCAAATGATTTCAGTGTTTTAAAGGCTACTAGCAATTTGAAATATTTTAATTAAAAAGTTGCATGTTATCTGGAAACAATGTGCAATGCTATGAGTGAAAATTACGAAACTCAAATGAAAATACTCATACCACAAGAAACACATTGTTTAATAGCTTGTGAAATGCTGCGCATGTGTGTTTTTGCTTGATCTGTTCATTGTAAGACACACATGGGTGTGTGTAAATACATGTATATGTACTAATATATAAACCTAAATGTATATGTGTACATATATAAGTTTATTTCAGTTTTATAGAGTATAGTCTGATTTGTAACAACTGAACATTTTTCCTGACATGACCAAAATCTTACAAGTATGTAAGTAGTAAGTCTTTGATGAATTGGGAAGTTCATTGTCGTCTTAATGCATTCAGTGCTACTTCTTGTGTATCACAATGTGTATGCAGGCACAGTCCCTCATCATTTGTATATACTGTATGTGTGTAGCGTTGTCACATACCCGTGTTATAGGTTTGTTTTCTTGCAGATGAACTGTTTCAGTTTTGTTTATCCACTGACTAATTCATGTTTATCGATAGTGGAATTGCTGGGTAGACCTAGCACTAGACTGAAATAATTAATAACCTTACACCTATGAAATATTATCCACTGGCAATATTCCTGTGTAAAAGTTGTGCAGCCAAGACTTACTGTTAAATAAAAGCTTTTAGGTTGATGACCTCAAAAATGAGAGTGATACAGGCATCAGCCGACAAGTGCAATTTAGCTTTTCTTTTGTCCCATTTGGATAGCATGAACTGGGAAGCAAATGGGATGTAAAAATATGGGTTTCATCTCAATCAGCCCCTGATTTCTTTCACCGAGCAAGTGCATTTAAGGATGTCTTAGCGGGAGACATGTCGACGTGAGCTAGGCTCTGACCCTGACCCTGACCTTTTGTTCTCGGTGTATTGAACCCGTTGTGTGTCGCTCTCTGGATACTCGTCATAGTCTGTTAAGTTTGGCCAATCACTGTGTCGGACTGTGACCTCTGCTCTTCCAGTACATGCGGCCCACTTGCGATGGCTTCTGTCGTGCATCGGATTCTGTGGCAAATGTTTACGACCAGAACATTCCCGTTTTTTGGCTTGTCAACATTTTCATACAAATAAAGTAATGAATTAAAAAAAATGCTGCATTTGATGAAGCTTTGAATGCTAACCGACTGATGGAGTCTAGATAAATGCATTTGGTGCCTTTCGTCTTGTGATCCTAAATACTAGATACCTGGCGGATCTGAACTAAGTTTTAATTATATGCTTAAGGTAAAATACAATGGCTATTCAAATAATTATACAATAAAAAAAAAAAAATCTGTGACATTATGTTTGCAATGGGTAGAGTTGTTTATGTGCATAGAAAATATTACTGTGGCAGCCATATATTTTATATAGATAATTGTTATTATTTTATTATTATTATGTATTTTTGTTGTTGATTTTACACTAGAGTCCCTAGACCACTGAAAATAGACATATTACTGAAACTACAGTACAGTGAAATAGCAATGGATATGGTCATGTCAGTGAATGTGTTTGAGACATGTCATTTGCTTTAAAAACTGTTAAACTTATATAGATTACTTCTTTTTTTAAAGTGCAACAAGGATGAATAGAATGAGCCAAGGTATGAAAGTTAACAATTCTGCATGAAGTAGAACCTGTCTTGGGTTTTAACCATAACTCTGTCCTTGTGGAGAACAACTATCAGCAGCGAAACCAACTTGTATTTGAAAGCATCTTTCCTTAGTTTTCCTTTTGCTTTCAAATCAGAAGCGAGGTGGCTGCCTGGTCATAGCATTGCCCAAGGACTCTCCCCCCCCCCCCCCCCCCCGCCCTGCATGCAGTGATCATTTTTCTTTCTTCTGCGCTACATAGAATTTGACTTCCCAAGAAGAATTAAAGCTTCCTTATTTTACTGAATGCCTGTTAACAAAATGCTTGGTTTGTTTCACATACAAATCTCAACCTGTTGTTCAGTTTCATGCTTCTATTAATTTGTTTACCTGAAGACTACTTCTAAATGTGTGAGCTCTGTGTGAACCTTTCATTTGTTTTGTACTGTGTGATCTTCAGTTGTAAAGTTCTGTATCGTAGAAGCATATTACCAGACATTCCGTGCAATATTTGTGGACTCATAGATGCTTTTCTTAAGTCGCAGAAATGTCTCTGTCCGCGTCAAAGTACCTTAATTGTGTGTTCACCGGGTAACTTGGAGAAAAGGCCAAACTCTGCCATTTATTTTTAAACTCTTTCTGCTGGATATATGTCTCTGTTTAGTCTTCCAGGAAAATGATGGATTTGGTAGTTTTTCTTTGTAGCTTTTCTTGGTGACACGTAGCTTCATTGGACGTGTAGCTATAACTCTTTTCACCATTTACGTGTCTTGCCTTTATTTTTGCATTCAGCTAACTTAGGTATTTTTAGTCTGCAGTGTTAAAGCAGCCGTTGTTTTGTGATCGTCGCCCATTCGCCATAAGGTTTGATTGCTGATGATGGCTGTCTTGTTAGAACTTGTTTTTTTTTTTTTTTCTGACCATGAGTGGTCCCTTAGGACAATGTGACATATCCTCCCACTAGACAGTGCAGATAAGGCTACAGGAAAAAGAATAGTTATCTGCAATCTGGAATTTTTGACTTTCCATTCGCCTTTCAGCCTGAGCATTACCTGGACTTAATCACCAGTTTGCCTGGGCTGGTGCCTGTGTCAAGCACCCTATAACTGACTCGCACTCAAAATCCAAGGAAGTCCTGTCAGCAGTGTGCTTCCTGGGGAACTCTTACTGCTTATTTTTATTATACTGACAAGACTGAGGCGTCCACCAGCTGTACAATTAGCTTTTTCTGGCTCACCGAGTGCCTACTTGCCCACAGTAGGTGTCATAGCGACTTTCTCAAGAGTGCTTGTCAGAGCACTGCTTATGACTTTGCGTCACAATTCCCCTCATATGTATTCATTTAATCACCTGTTTTGCGGCAATCTGGCACTATAGATGACGCCAGGTTCAGCATCTGAGCTTCTGGTGGAACGATAAGGGCGGCTGGGAGTAGCTGATTTGGATTTTCCGCTCAGATTGCGTGTCATTATATCCACACCCATGATTCACCTGCCTCCACTCCATGGTATCACGGTGGTGGTGCAGTCTCCACTAGTTCCTGGCTTTGTTCTGTAAACCTTTGGGCCACTGTAGGCATCTACATCGTAAGAACGCATTAGCGATACGACTACATAACTGCAGTTGCTGTTGTAGTTTTCAAAATTATTTTTGTTTGGGAAATTAAATTTACTATATACGACTTGTTTTTATTTGAATGTTGAATGTTGTAGTTGCATTTACAGTAGTCAATGAAGATGGTAATATTATTTGTAGGAGCTAGCAGAATACTGCTGTTTATATATAACTTTATATCCTTGAGTATGACGGGACCCTCAAGAAGACTGAATCTGAACCGCATTAACTAGGTTCGACACATGCACTGTAAGGTGCCCGAGAGCAGAATCTGGCTGTTTCTTGAGGACTGGAAGCTGTGAGTGGTATGCTTTTCTCGTAGAAATTAGGGCCTGGTTGCTTGGCCAAGAGTGCCTACATCTTCATCACCTCCTAAAATCCTGACAGTATCCTTTTACGATACAGAACGCGAAGGTAAGCAAAGCAGCTTTGGTTCTTCGAATGAGGCATATTGCTGGAGCACTATGGTTTTTGCTTGAAGTTTGCGGCAGATTTGAGGCTTGATACCATTAAGAAACACGACTCTTAGCAAGAAGGTTCATTTCATTGTTTCAGAGTTATTGTTCTGAATTATTTCACGTTTGATTGGACGACATAAACAGCATTTGGCGGATTCAAAATGAGATGCCAGTGAATCCCTTGAGATTCGTTTAATTCTAAACACAATTATATGTCGACGTTTTGTGATATTAGCAGAAGTCTAAAAGAAAAAGTGGAGGGGACCAGGTATATTAGGTCTATTATTCAGATCTACCCTTTTATTTTTGTGAGACTTTCAGATTTCTCACAAGGTAATGTAAGAAATCAGAGGCTTCTGTGCAATTTTTGTCTAAAATAAACAGGAAGTTCAAGTATCAGGAAAACCAAAGATCTTCCAAGAAACATTTTTTTCTGCTGGGTACAAGGCTCTAATTCCAAAGCTATAGTGCAAGTTCATCAAAAACGTCATAGTGTGCAAAATCAGCAGTATCCCTCACTTAGGGAACCAGTGTTACTTTACTTAGAAATGTTTTGTCTCATGCACTTGCTACTTTAACTTTTTCTGTGGTTGAGCTAAAGATCAGTTTGGTGACATCACATTATTGCTAATACTTTAAGTGACTGCATATACTGAGACACTTTTATAAATTGTAGTATTTCACTTTAAGACATTTTTTTTTTCAAGCACTGGGCTTGAAAAAGTGTTGATATACATTGACACATACAAACACACAGAACTATTCTGTTAGTGATGAAAAGAGCAAGGACTTGTATCTCTGTTTATCAAGTCATGCTGAGAATAGGAAAAGGAGCATTATGCCATTAAATATTCCCACACTCTTTGAATTTGTCACAATTTAGCAAATGTTTCTGGGGACCATGTTGAAATTGGCATCTGCTACTAAAAAATACAAGCAAATGTGCTTAGCATTGTGGAGAAAGACTGTGTTCACAAAATTTAATTCAGAAGATTACAATCTGTAACAGGGAACATTTTTCTTAATGTTACAATATGATACAATGATTAATGATATCTTAATGATACATTTTTTTCCCCCAAAAATGTACATCCTCCAGTATAGTCAAATATTGTTGACATAATATAATAGTAATATTTAAAATATCTAATTTGTTTAAAGTTAAGATTATCGACCAAGTGCTGTAATGCTTAGCACTGTGGAAAAAACAGTGAACTACACTGTATGCACCGCATTTGAACATTACAGGAATGGATTTTTTTATTTAATCATGATAATTGTTCTTTTTTAATCATATATTTTCTGAACATTTTCCTTCTTCAGTATAATAAAAGTGTTGACATATGATGTTGACACATTTTAAATAAAAAACATTTGCTTAAATGCAAAATTATAGACAAAAAAAGAATAACACAGAAAAAGAAAGGCAAGTATTTTTACAATATATAGTGAACAAGACTAAACCCAGTATTAGTCAGCTACTCTCAATGGAAATGAAAATCATAATTAAGGTGAGAGTAATTTTCATATGTGTGAACATTGGGTAACTATTTTCATCAGGGCTGCAAAAGAAAAGCAGGTTAGAAAGCATTAAGTTAAAATAACTATCTGTGACTTACATGGGTGTTTTCCCTCCTTCTGTGTTTGTATCGCCTTACTGTTTCACAGAAAAGAATTGGTTTACAGATGAACCAGAAAATTCCTACCCAAGAAACATTCAGATCAAACCCATGAGCACTCAAATGGCCAATCAAGTCAATCAGGCTAAGAACACTGGAATCCTGATTCCAACCATCAGAGAAGTCGAAGACGAATGCTAAGTGCAGACCGTCGATGTCATGCAAAGTCCCGGGACGTTCTCGCGGAAGATGGGGCCACAGAAGCGTCAGTACTGTTCCTCCCTGTACCACAGACCGAGGGTTACCATGTGGTCAGATACACTAGAGGAGATCTTCCTTCTTGTACCCATGAATGATTACTCTTCCATGCTGTTTAAAATATTGTTTCGGCAAACATACACACATACATAACACGCATACATAACATGACAATCAATAAGAAATGTACAGCCCCTTGCACCTGAATGAAAAAAAATGTTGCTATGATATATACATATAAATATATAAATATATATATATATATATCTAAAATTATTTGTAATACAGCAATACTTCATCCTGATATGCCCAGACTCCATAATTACGCGTTTTGGAGAATGAGGGTCATTTCAGAAACATAAAAACAGAACTACTTCCAAAGAAGGATACTCAAGACTTCATACTGTATGGCAACCACACATGTTTGTACTACTTGTACATACTTGCACTTAGAAAGCATTGAAATGGACTGGGATTTGCAGAAAAATAGGAGTCGATATTGTCATAGCATGAATCATTGGCTACGTGTTTTTTTTCCCCAAGATTGGTCAGTAAGGCAGTAAACAAGAGATGTGACAGAATAATTTGAATTAATGCATTCTAGCGTAATTATTCTATCTTAGATAATACTGTCCACTACAAATAACAAATGAATGTTCGGAACAAATCAGAATCTGTGAAAATCTCTGTGTGTATATCCATTTAAATGATTATCCCAGTGGCCAATCAAAGTAGTTTCCAAGTGTATAAAATATTGTAATTTAATATGTAAATTAAGCTTTTCCATCTTGCCATTACTGACACGTCATCATAAAACTCAGCAGGCAATTTAACTTTTAGCAGCACATGCAAATGAAAAGTGCGTGTTTTTGCCAGGTGTAAGGATACTCAGAATGGCTGAGCTGTTTCGGTCCAGGGTGAGAGTCACTCCCCTGAAGTACCTAGCTGTTACATTTTTTTTGCATTTGGAGATGCACTACCGAATAGCATTTGTGGCAAAATGAATATGAATGAACAGCAACAGCTATGAAAGAGCTGTCCATAATGCAATGGCATCACACTGCCACGTATCGCGACCGGGCATATACGGGTCCTCCTTTGTAACCACTGCCTGACAAATTCTTGGCATGGAGGCAATTAAGTGCTTGGATGTTCTCCATGACATAATTCTGATTCTCTAACCCAAGAAGCTTTTGGGAATAAAATGTTCTGATTATTGAAAACAGCTCAGTCAAGTTTGAGTTGCTGGACTGCTACAAACAGGCTGGCTTTGAATGCAATATTCCAGTTATTCTGCCAGAGACAGCCCTTCTACAAAGTTAAACGTGCTTGTTATCCAGTTCCTCGAGTAATCCGTGAAACTGAAGAACAGTACCGTTTAGTAGCAAACGCTCCACATTTACACTGTACATTACTGAAGGTTTGAAAGGTAAAGCTTCACTCTGTTGTACATTTTATGACAGGTTTATATCTACAAATATTTTCTATCCACATAACCATAAATTCCATTTTTTTAAACATTTATTTTTACATTTTAAAATATACAGGCTACTGGGGCACCAGAAGTACACATATATTCTAAAACTGTACAGAAATGTTAGTAAAAGGAGTTCAGACAGACAAGCAATATATTTTGTATGGTCATTATTCTCCTTAAGTTCTCATAAGTATCTAAAAAAAAGAAAAAAGCACTGGCAATAAAAACAAAATAACATGTCCATATATTGTAACAGGACCTCTTACAGTCTAATAGGGATTTATAATTATAATGGTCCAGTACAATTAGGTTTTCATATGGTTATTGGCTGCTTGCAACAATATTTGTGCATAAATGAGTTCAGTTAGCTGTTAGCAAGTTGAAATGCTTCAAATTCAGCATCTATTGTAACGCAAAGTCTATCTTCTAACCATTTCACCTGGTCAGGGTTGCAGGGTGTAACACAAAGTGTAGGATGACATAAACGAATAATAATTGAAATTGTGAGCAGGGCTGTTTCTCCAATAAAAGAGTAGGCATGGTATTTCCACGATATTTGACAGTATCACCAAAAACGCAGTGCTTTGCTACTGTCGCACTTTAAATTGCTTAACGAAACATACCATGGAAAGTACATTACGCAATCTGATAGTCAAATTTATTGCTAAATTTTTGATCTCATTGAAAAAGAGTATTTAACAGCTACATTTTGCTTGTGGTCCTTTTGTGTATCACTGTTCCTCTTTTATCTCTAACAATCTCATGACTTTAATGTCTCTCTACTGGGTGTAGTATGATTATGTTGATGACTGAAAACCCATGAAGTAGGTTTTTTTCTGAAGTGGAATTTTGAATCGTAATTATAAGTTGTTATATTACATAGCTAGTAGTCAACAAATGTAAGTATAATGTATGTATACAAAGATTGCTGATAATTCGCTGCTGATACTTTCACCTTCAATTAATGAAATTATTTCCATTTACTCCAACACCCATATTGTAAAAGGACACATTAAAATGAGCTGGTTTATTCTCTTTTGGTTTAATTCTATTTTGTTGTTTTTTTTTTCTCTCAAAATCAATAATTATTGAAAATGTAAGGGTTGCAAATGATTAAGAACAATGTAATTTGTTTTGAAATGCTTTGTGTACATTCCATTTTATCTGCATATTTATGATTTCAAATGGCTATATCAATGTCATTTCTCAAGCTCTTGTGTTTAATTACTGCCTTTTCTCTCCAAAAGAGTTGTGATTACTGATCTACAGTATTTAACATATATAACATATACAATGTTTATCATTTATTTTTGAGCACTCCTATAACAATACCCTAAAAAACAATTATTTGTATGAGTATGATTCACACAGTTTATCTGAATATAGACACTCGAATGTCATTTTGAATGATTGATAATCACAGGAATGTCTTCATAGAATGCCTTTCTGGATGATTGATATAGTGCTAGCCAATGTTGAGGTTTATGGCGTTTCACTGCGCATCATTCAGTCATTTTCAATTGAAAAGAGTTTCTCTCTATAGAATCTGAGGGGGAACAAAATTTTACATGGGTATAGAGAACATCCAAGCCAAAAGACTGCCTCCATGCCCAGCGTCAGGCAGTGTGTTAGGCCAAAGGAGGAATTCCCGAGGACCCACTATCGCGAGAGGTGGCAGATGTGCTTTGTGTGACTAAACAAGCAAAGCACATCATGGACATCAGAGACGCGACTGACACAATAAAACGGTAAAATCATCCCGACAAAGTCAGAAAATGACAAAGATGCACAGTGGAAGCAGACGGGCATCGCATTTTTAGAAAATCGCCACATCCTTAGTACTGATTGTTAGTCTTTATGCTTAGGTTGATTTTAGGCTTAATAATACAAAATACATATTTTGTTTTATGTCAATTTTACCAGTGTCAGCTACAAAAAAAGGTAACATATTGCCATCTCTTCTCCTGACTTATTTAAGTGGATGGATTACACAAACATTGTTCTTAATTTCTGGTCATTTAAATATAGCAGATGTGGGGGGGGGGGGTAAAAGTCTTAAGCAAATAAATTTTGGCATCATGAATATCAATGCGAAACATTATTTGCTACTTAGAAAACCAGATTAGGAGAATTTTACATTAATCACATCAAGTGTATACCATTATCTGCCACATGTTAATTATGGGAAAATAAGCCTCACCTTGCAATCTAATTTCTTTTATTTTGTTTAAACTAAAGGATTAGTGGAGAAAATGATGGTGCTGAGTTGATCTACCTGACTATGATATCCAGTGATAAACACACCGTCTTGTACAAAAGGTTTGTACATAAATTGTACATGGTTTCATTTTGTATTTTCTCAAATTAAAATTGATGTATTTGTGTTCTAAAAACTTGTCCTTTTTGTTCATTAAAAAAAAGAATGACTGGAAAAAATGATTGCACACTTGTAGTTATCACCAGATCACGGGCCTTAGTCAATCTGGAATATTTATTTGATCGCATCTTCTCCGTTTTAAATTTTGCAGTCTTAGGTATAATATCCGCTACAGTAACAGCAGCTAATTGCCACCTGGGCCAGATATGTTCACCTTCGCTGTCTGTCAGTGGCAATAGGGCTGCCGCTTCTGCTCGTCCAATCAGTGATAGCCATCTAGCACTGTGCCTTATGATCTGTGGGAGCACAGATAGCTGGTAACTTGACAAGACTGCGCCTCTGGAAGCGAGTTCTGCCAAGAAATCACAACTTTACAGGGGGAAAAAGATTATAACAATAATAAAAAAGTGAATATACACACAGTAAAATACGAAATGCAAGGATACTTATTTTACGATTCTTCTACTATACCCATTATATAATTGCTATAATTGCTGAAGCATACTATGTTTGTAAACTTTTATAATATTTTTGTTGATATCCGTATCTCATGCTCAAATAATGTCAGCAAAACATCTCTATAGAACCAAGAAAAAGAAAAACAAGAACAACATACCCAGATCATCTTATGACATTAGAAAAGAGAGCATTAAGGAAGGTTTTGTTAGTCAATATGAACATGTTGTGATATTTATGTAGATTATACTTAATTTTGGCACCTGCCACAAAAGAAACAGCTGTATTGCTGTTGTTCTGTTGAACTCCATGTATCTAGTGTTTTATATAATTACATACTAATAACTTGATAAATTAAGCACTACTAATATGAAATATACAGTATATGAAAATAAAAATTATTTGCATGATCTAGACATTACTAACTTATTAGATTATAATTCTTGTATACTTTTTTTTTAGCTCAAGTTAGGTCCAACATTTGAGCATACGACATTAAAGAAATTGCATAATGCATAATTGCATAATTGCATAATAATAATAATAATAATAATAATAATAAATGAATATAATTTTAAGAAAAAACTGTGTCTGATGGATCAGCTAATTTTCACATCGGTAAGGATGTAACAAAGACATCTCAAATTGATAGCTTGTTGGTGAAGAGTGGCCTCTTTGTTATGTTTTCAGAATGATTGATTTACAATAGAGTAGCTGGTGGTGTGTGCGTTCAAGCCGAACTGATTCAGATCGATTCCGGTGGAACTGATTGATCTGCCATTTATCTTGTTGCCACATTTACCAAACGGACCTATGCAAATACTCACTCTGCTCCATTCCGTTCTGAACAGATCGCTGCTGATACTTTTATAACATTCCTTTATAGCTTCATTCAGTAACAATCTATCCAGTCGAGAGTGGGCGATGTTACAGAAATTATTTTTATATAGACCTCGGAGTGCTTTAAGTAAATTTATAAATAAAATGCATGTGTATGTATGATTATCAGCACACTGATTGGTAAGATGCAGGAAAAATTGTCACTTCTCCATTGTACTTTGCTGACTATTTACCACCATAATGTCTGCCTGACCTTGCACTCCTTCTAGGGCTGGCCAGTCCTATAAGCGACATGGGCAGCTACCTGGGGTGTGAAACGTCTGAGGGAGCATCGACTTGCCAGCCGATTTCACTTCGCTTCGTATTGAAGGCCCCAGCGTGGTTGCCACACTGGCCATGACTGGTGTTGACTATTTATCTGCGTAGTATAGTATCTGTGTTCCAAGTAAAATACCACAGTCATACACCTTGAATTAAAGTTAAATCAATCTGGACTGAAGAAAAACAGCTACTATGTACTATGATCAACTGGACACCTGTCTGATTTTCTTGATTCATATTACTACATTTGAGTTAATTGTAGGCAGCTCACATCCCCTGTATAGGGAAATTTTCAATCTGAACAAATATTACATTTATTTTTACTTGGCCGACGCTTTTCTCCAAAGCGATGCACAAATTTTCAAACAGCGCGTTACAAACCTCTGTGCTGTCAAGAAGTCAATTAGGCATGAGTGCAGCTAGCTTGAGCTTTCAATACCCATGTAGTATTGTTGGGGCACAAGTCACACAACACATTCCAAAAGAAAAATATAACAATCATTCAATGGGCAGACACATCACAAACATTCAGGTAGCATCGAGTAGTTCATAGGGATATTCCTGGAAGCGATGGGTATTTTATCCTCCAGAAAAGTCCCATTTACCAGAACTGTTAATTGTTGGTTATGAAATTTTCATGACAATAAATACGGAATAAAAGAGAAATTAAAACAATAACAAGTTAGCATGTCAATAAATACCAAAGCAGAGATTATACCATATACCATACGTATTTCCACATTAATGAAAAGAGAGAAATGAATGAACACCATCACTTTTCTTATTACCATGTCAGAGAATAAAAAGAAAAAAAAAAGGCTTTTGTCTTTTCAGTATATAACATCTGGTCACTCAGTTCCACTGCATGGCATTTTCATGCGCTGTTGAAAGAAAGCACTCTACTATTGCTCCACAAATCTTCTGACAAGGGACACTTCATTTCACCCTTTGGATAGTTGTTGATGAAAACAGTTACCACATTCTCACCTTGGGATGCGGCAGCCCATCATGCAGCTTATGAACAATTTTACACGCTGTGTCATGGCTGGAGACTGTCAGGATGCCAATAATATTTACTGTCTAACGCCTTGGTAGCGCTGAGGCTATCGCGGGATGCACCGATTATGCGGATCTGTGTGCGACAGCCTCTTCAGTGCCCGCCGCTGCCAGTGAACATGTTTACATCTCGTACGTTAATAAGCACCTGAAGCTGGGAAGCCTCTGTACAGCTACGCTGTCTGTAGCTAGAACAGAGATGTCAATACAAACAAATTAGCATCTTATTTCAATGCCATGCATGGACCGGTAAATGTGTCTGCAGTGTGTAAATCAATTTATTTTTCACCTGAAACTGGTTCCAAACACCCAAGTGGCCGAAAAAGGTAACATTTGGTCTGGAAAATGCCATACAAAGATATTTATAATGTTCTATCCTGAAAATTTAAGATGTGTTTTACATTTATTTAACCAGATTTTTTTTTTCTTCATATACACTTGTATATAGAATACAGAGTTAATTTATAAAAAGATCAATTTGTTCAGTGACCATTTATTCATCCTCGTGTAGTTTACTCAGGGAGCACGATATAAATGTTTCAGAGCAATGCCATTTAGTGAGCAGAAACCCTTCAGTCGAACAGATTAGAAAAAGGCTGCCCACTTGTCATTGTTCTAGTCAGGTCTCTATACCATCTCAGTCGTCCCCCATGTCACGTAAACACCATCCTCAAGAGCATACAAGATTCGCAGCACTGTGGTGATGATAGTTTCCATGACAATGCAGTGCACTTAGTGCATCAATGCCATTGCAGATAAACAGTGATCCTTTACAAAAACAAGAGGGTCATTACGCCAGCTTGTCAAATCAATGTTGAGAGTGTCCTGGCTGATTAAGCCATCTCCTCTCAGCTCTGACACGGTGTCAATAGTACTGGGCCGTGGGTGCATGGTCAGATGATTGGACTGAAATGCCCATCAATCAGGGAGTCGAGGTAGACTAATGATTCCCTGTGCTGCCTATTAAAGGTACATGACAATTCAATCCTGTTCACTGGGGGAAAAAAGTGACCTTGTTGCTTCATTTGAAGCTGAATTAAATTGACAAGAGCAGATAATCTTTACCTTGGGCAATTAACAGAACAAAACAAAAAAGACAGCCTGGCTTTGTTTGTCTCTTCTCTTCTTTGCTAAAAATATAATGCTTCGCAACAATACTGCCATCACATTTTACCAGGCTCGTAGTTTGTGCACAGAAACTGCCACCATATCAAGACCTTTTCTTGGGAGATTTTTTTTGGCCTTAAAAAAAATATGTACCAGCACTATAATGAAAAACATTATTAAGTTCATATACAATAAATGCATCGTGTGCCACATGCCCCTGACACAAGTGCTAACAGCTGCATGGTATGCTGTAATCTTTAGACTGGGATGGATCTGGAGTACCGCATGACCTTGACAAGGGCATTGGGTTGTACCACCATTCAAACACTTACGTTATTGTACACAAAGGGAATAATGGAATATTTGTACGGAAGTGTAAAAAAGGAAGGAAAGAGCCAGAAACCAAAGGCCAAATAACAAAATAACCAGTAAACAAACAAACAAATAAAACAAACAAATAAATTCAGGATAGTCATCATGTCAACATATACAAGCCTTTAGGGTGAGGTGTTATTGCTGGGCTCCAGCTTTTATGGACTGCAGGTAACACGGTATCTGCATATCATTACGGATTTACATTTGCAACGAAAAAGACAAAATGTAACATGCATTTGAATTCCTTTATACACAGCGGCATATAATCCGTTGGTGCTCAGTTGGTGGCTGACAGTGTTGAACTGGTGTTAAGCCCATTGACGCTTGGTGGGGGGGCCGGGGGGTGGTTATGCAATAAGGAAAAAACTGTACTGTCCAGTAGGTAGAATTAAAGGTCATTAAGCAGTGCCACTGGGGAGCTAGTTAATTGGTGGCTGTTAATAAAATGGTAGCGCTTTCACTAATCTTGATTTACATTTAATTTGTCAGGGCGACAAAGATGGACGACGGAAATGGGAAAAGTCAATGGTTTCTTGGAAAACCTCCTGGAGTCGTACTAAACAAATGATCTGAGGTTTGCTTTCGTTCTTCAGCATTGCCTTTAAAGACCACAAACGATCCGAGGTTTGCTTTCGTTCTTCAGCATTGCCTTTAAAGACCACAAACGATCCGAGGTTTGCTTTCGTTCTTCAGCATTGCCTTTAAAGACCACAAACGATCCGAGGTTTGCTTTCGTTCTTCAGCATTACCTTTAAAGACCACAAACGACCCGAGGTTTGCTTTCATTCTTCAGCATTAACTTTAAAGTCCACAAATGATCTGAGGTTTGCTTTTGTTCTTCAGCATTGCCTTTAAAGACCACGCATCATCAATACTCAGAGCCCTAGAGGTTGTGTCACTCAAATCCATAGCTGATTAATTCTTGGATGTAAAGTGAGTGGCATTGCTGCAAAATGTAGTTACTGCTCCAGATCAAGTTTGCCGTTAGTTATGAAGAAATTTTATTTTTACACATTAAATACAGTACAGGTTTAATAAAACCTATTGCGGCATCATCACTGACAAATGGCTGGTTATCGATCTTGACTGGTACACAACTTCCCTGATTCATATCAGGTACTCACAGGTCTGGATTTCTGTAATACTGTGTAATAGGCCTTTGTAAAAAATAATATTATAACTAATAAAAGTTATGTTTTGTCACATAAAAAAACATATGTCTTACTGTATGATGGATGAGGGGCCAGATTACCTTGGGAAGGACAATAAAATGATCAGGGGTTTGAGTCGATTAGTTATGTCTGTTCTTTGTTCCCAGTAATATAGATTATAAATTGGTATGTTGTGTTTGGTTGAGGCCGGAACCTGGATTCCCTGCCCGTATTTCTGCTTTTTATCTCCTTCGGCCACTGAAATGGCCTCATTATTTTCACACTTGCTTTTCAATATTCAAGCTGTTCCTGTCTGGCTTCACTGTAAACTTTGTATCCTTGTCTAATCCTCCTGATAAAATAGTTCTCTGTGCCATTATGACTCAAAGGATTGTAACCCATTTAAATACAGTTACGCCATGTCTTTCTCAACATTATTACTTTAAGTTTTTGATAGTCTTTATTGAGAGGCCTATTACATTATTGTATATCCAAGTGACATTACTATATGATTTAATCCACAAAAACATCTGTTTCATTTCAGGATGAAGGACCTCTTTAAATTTCGGTACAGATAATTATAATTGTACATATTGAACGCATTTATTTTTAGTGTGGCATTCTCACTTACATGAAACAAACACTTGGCCATGGTTTGTAACATGACACAAGTCGTTTCAGGTGGCCAGCTCAGGACCCAAGTAGTACAATAATAGCTGTATCCAAAGCAAGGCTGGTATGATATGGAGACATACCCTCTGGAAGGGGTGTAAGGCTGGTATGATATGGAGACCTACCCTCTAGAAGGGGTGTCAGGCTGGTATGATATGGAGACCTACCCTCTGGAAGGCGTGTAAGGCTGGTATGATATGGAGACCTACCCTCTGGACCAGTGTTTCCCAATCCAGTCTTTGGGGATTCACAGACAATCCATGTTTTTGCTCCCTCCGGAACCGCCTGTGGGTCCCTGAGGACCGAATTGGGAAGCACTGCTCTGGACATATGGGAAAGAGTGGACATATGTGTCTGCTTCTCCCTCAGCCATGCCCAGCTGCTTGTGGGAAACTCCATCTGCATTCTGAAAGCCTGCCAGTAGTGGGCACTACTGTTGACTGTCTGTTCTGCAATTTCGGCACGTAAACTCTGTTTTTGTTTTTCAGTAAAGAGCCTGTTCAATTTTGTAACCTTGGAATTTATGATATTGGTATTAATACTCGTAGTAACTACATGTCATGAATTAATTGTTATAAATCATGCCAATATGCAATATTTTGCTGTTATTTCAGGTACTGTTTCTGGTATTTATTGAAAACCCAGAAAATTACACATTTTTAAAAGGTGTCTAACAAGACATTTATTTGAAGAGCAACAAGAGTCACTCCTTCACTACATGCTAATCAAGAATTTTGCAGCACACTGGTTTTCTTGTTCAAAAACGTGTAAACAATCACAAT
Source organism: Hippopotamyrus pictus (assembly GCA_026781145.1). Taxonomy (NCBI): domain Eukaryota; kingdom Metazoa; phylum Chordata; class Actinopteri; order Osteoglossiformes; family Mormyridae; genus Hippopotamyrus; species Hippopotamyrus pictus. The sequence continues at coordinate 8,129,505 of JAODLC010000045.1, read as the reverse complement.
TTCCATTTTCACAAATCTTCCCCTTCTTATCCAATTAAAAGTGCCAGCTTTAATAAAGTGGTAAAAATAGGAACTGTGCTGGATTACGGTATTTTGCAATTGTTTTATGAAATGTTGTTTTCTTGAGGATCATAGCACATCAATGCCCTTTTGTGGTACAGTACTTCATTTCCAATCAATTTGAAATAACCTTGGTCAAACATGCTTGTCTTTGGCATCCACTCTGATGAGAAACATGCCTTCCAACTTGTCAGAATTAAACGAGGCAACAAATACTTGACGCTCCAAAATATCCTCTCAGAAAGCCTCCTTTAGCGATTTGACAAGTTCAGTGATCCACATCAATGGCTCGGACTGATTTTAAGGTCCGGGTTTATTTTGGATTTATACGCCAATACCTCTTCATTTTGCCTTGCTTTTACATATTCCCTTCAGGACAAATATCGTGCGAAGTTTTGCCATGAATAGTTTTCGATGCAATCAATACATTTCCTGAACAATTTACTATAACAATTAAAATTGCAAAAGCAAAGCATAAACTAATCTGTACTAATATCTCGGTTCAATAACACCACATATTGCCTCATAAACTTGATTTTTAGCAGGATGACAATACCACTTACGTCCCTAGGACAGGGTATATAGCCTTAGACATCTATCTCAAGGCAATAAGTGTATTGCCCATATCACTGGAAAATGCCATGTGTTTACACAGCTGTTGCAAGCTTTTAACACACAAGAATGAAGCATCATCCATGTGCTGTGGACCAAATATATTTTACATCACTTTCCTCTTAGATACGAAATGAACCTTAAAAGCAATAAACTGTCTCTGCCTCTTCTGTTTGCCAAAACTAAATGCAATCAAAGAAAAAAAAAAAACCAGACCGACCTCATGTACTTATAAGACAGGCTAAAAATGTGAGTCACATTTTTTGAGCAAACACACACATTTTTTGTGTCTCACACCTACCCTGGGGTTAAATTGACCCCAAAGGCACATGTTAGGAGACTTCTCATAGTAACATAATTATTGCAGGAGTGTGTAAGAGTTATACATACATACATGTATTCTCTCTCTCTCTCACACACACACACACACACACACACATATGCCATATTCTTTGGGTCTGTCCATTCGTCTATGTTTTGGATTTATTTGCTTGTTTGTTTTAATTTTTTTAAAGCGGCTTCTTTCGCCGCTACAATCTTTATACATCTGTAGTTATCTGCCAGTTTGGCTTAAAGTGCAGAAGAGGATACGATCAGCATAAAATCCTATATGTATATACAACTGAATATGCTCCTGTGATTAGACACATATATACAGTAATGGATATGAACAGGTCCGTTTTGCAGAGTGGTACGATGCAGATCAAACGATTTTGCAAAAGACATTATTACAGATATACTTCATGTCTCATTCACCTTAAAAACCACTTGCATTTCCCATTAACACCACTAGGAAGTTATACGAATGTCAAATGGCTTGTCCTGAAAAGAATTCTAACAGTAAGTACAGGAAGCATGTAACAAGGACATGGGACACCCACTGAAAGGCTACTTCCTTTTCTATCTTTTTTTTATTCCCAGTAGAACCTTACAGTAAAAATTGCAAGGCACCATATGTCATGAAAACTAACAACTCTCTTAGCTGCAAAACTGTCCTTTTCAGCTCCCGGTTTTACATCTTTTGATATAGTTATGGTGAGAGATGTAAAAAAAAACGGCTAAATACTAAGAAGTGAGAAAGTTTGTCCAGAGGGGGAAAAAAATGAGAAAAAGTGATGAACTCCTGTTGCCTTTCCAGTGCATTATTCCCCCACCATACAGAACACTGTCATGCACATCAGAGAAGTTATGGTTTGGGAGTTTACAGTCTTTTGGAATCAGTCCAGAATCATATATTTTTTTAAACTCCAGTTCTCATTAAAAATAAACCACGGTGGCCTCTCTATCAATGCATGGCGAAAAACGCAAAGTGCATCTACAGTGGGGATTGGGGTTCACTCTCCATCCTGTAACATTAGCCATCTGCAGCATAGAGCCTTGGGGAAAGCAGATTGGCTCAGGTCGATTCGACGGCTGCGCCCATCGCTCTACACTGACGTCTACTGTCAGCCAGGCAGCGACAGGTCTGCCGAGCGGAATCGAGCCAACGGCGCTCTCCTCCAAGCACATTGCGTCGCTCAATAAAGCCCATGCGCTGAAAAGGGAGCCGGTGGCTGACAAGGCGGGTGCTGGAGCAGGCGTGCGAGTCCCTCAAAAGTTGGGGCGCGTCTGTTGATGAACAGACATACTGTATGAGGAACTGGTAATTGGCAAATCCAGAAAGAGGGAGGAAATATCATACAGTAGCAGGAACACTAATATTTTGTCATTTTGGCTATTTACTTATATATCTTAATATATATAAGTATGGAAAATTTATTTTAATCAAGAAAATATTTTTATTTTGTTTTATTCTTGTATACATTGCTTTCAGTATTTAATCAAACAATGGTATTATTTATTTAAAGAAATTTTGCATTGACGGAGTGCTATATTGTAGCTCGGGTATGATTGCAGTCATACATAGTGGTAAATTATCGTGAAGTAGTGCAAATAAATGACCTCACATAAAAGTCAGGAATTGGAATTTACTGTCCATATATTCAGCCTTTATGAATTATTATATGACATTTTGGTGCCATAATTTTACTAGAATAACATTAGTGTTTTGACCAGCAAATATGAAAATCTGACCCTAGCTACAGCTTAATCTAACTTCTAACTTCAGGCCTTGGTGGTTTGAACCACTCGTTACAAGGCCTGTTGCTATGGAAACATAGATATAGCTGTAAAAGTATTATTATTCACGCACAGGTACTATCCATTCAGGAAATGAAAAAGATTTGTGTTAAATATGAAATATAAAATTCTGTAGAATTAAATTATTCTGTGGCAGTAAATGGTAGATTAATTACACAGTCAGTATTACACAATTCCTGGTGGCACTTAATTATAACGCATAACCGAATTCTGATATTATACTTTAACTATGAAATACAAAATAGAGTTTAATTTTCATGCAAAAAATTAGTTGTAACTGCTAACAGATGGTGGTTTACACATTTTTTCCATCACTTGAAGTCATAAACATGATTTATAACCACATGTATTTATCATGATTCATTTTCTGTCAGTTGCATTTTGGATGTTAATAGAATTGCCTGCATGCTTGCTGATTTACTTAGTAAAATTTTTATCCAAGGTTCAGGTGAGATGATTGGACTGCGTGAGTTACAAGATTTATGCAACCTTGAACCAACACTGCCTGCACTATATTTTAAAGCAGCAATGACCTTCGAAGGTCTAAAGATATATCTGACGCATTAGAAAGTGGGTTCTGTCACATTACTGGTATTTTTCATGGGCCAGATTCATCTGGATAAATATAGAATACTAAATGAAAGAATTGTTAGGGTACTTTTTTAATCTATAGACCTTGTTGATGAAATGGTTCCATTAGAGACTGCATGCAATTAACCTGAAAATAGTCTGAATTTAGTACATTATAAGTGGAAAAGTGCTTATTTTTTTCTGAAATGTTACCTGAAAAAAGAAACAATATATATATGTGTGTGTGTGTGTGTGTGTCTGTGTATAGTATGTATATGTAAAAGTGTTTGGCGAAGTTAATTCCAATAACTTCATTGAAAAGGTGGTGAGGTCATGTTTTAATCTAAAGAGATGAATGATTTTGCCACAAAGTTACTGAATTGAAAACCACATTCTGTACTGGGAAAAAAAAAAAAACCTATAAAGGTGTACCTTGAAGTAATTGTTAAAATGAAATATCTTTGAAGAAAAATACAATTGTCAGCACAGAGAAATACATCACAGATATATAATGGAAGCTTTTTTAAGACTCTTGGTGAACTATACATTGAAGCTTCTCAAGATAAACTGATGTTTGTGGTGAGATTTCTAAGGTACAAAAATAAAGTACCCTTTTAATCTCCAAAACCATTTGTTTTACGTTTTCATTATTTCCCAGTCATTCTTTGCTCAACTCGATTCTCTAATCCAATAACTTTGCTCTTATTCTAAAAACTGTTAAAGGTTGCTATACTAACTCCAAGGATATGAATCCTTCCAGTAACTCAGCTCTCCAAATGTATGTATATGGAGGGGAAATGTATTGTATTACCATGTATAATGAGAAGTAATTACAGAGAAAAATGAAAGGTACTCCTGCTGTTAGAGGAAATGATAAGGGAATGGTATTTTTTAAAGCATGGGGTTCATTTTGATATAATTGGTTCTAGAATTATGTATGACATTAATTGCCACATCATTGACTGCTTGTCAGCTCCTCTGGCAGTCAGTCTATCTTTCTTACCAGGGAAAGCTAGCTCAGCCTAAAGCAGACTGACAAGCTAATTATACCATCTTCCCCTCAATGACAAATGTAGCTAATCTGAAACCATCCCGGAAATAAGGTCCTTTCTTCTCTGTTCCTTGCACGCGGACTTCAGCTGATACCGCCAGGTGCTACGAGCTGGTGCCATGCCGAGTGTTGAATGTTGGGGGGTAGCGTGTTCGCAGTCTCACTTCAGCTCAGACGGGGGCGGACCCAGCTATCAGTGTAGCCTGTCAGTCACTGAAACAGACCTTGGTCTTTTGCATATTCCCATTGGCTTGTGACTATGAGTCAAAGATTCGCGTCCTTAAAATTAATGACCTGGAGCTGGCGACAGTTTTCCATAAAGTCTTCCAACATGACAGATTTTTTTTTTTCCTTTGAATTTTGACCGCAAAAGAGGAAGGATGCTGTCTCACTGTGGGAGACCGCGCTTCTAGATGAAGGGTATGATGGTCAGTTCAAAAGAACACACAGGAAATATCCTTCATTTGTGTATAAAGGTCTAAAATAATATTTAACGGCTTATGACTGTTTAAGTGATTTCCTTACACAATTTTTGCGTTAAATTTTACAATTTCAGTAAAATAAAACACATATATGCCATATATGAAACATATTTTTGTGGTTATACTAGGAAAAGTTAGCGTGATGGTAATGTTTGTACTGAGAGTGAAAATTGCTCAAACTTTTCTTGGATACAGTATGTACTGTCGTAAGTCACTATATCACGCTACATACTTAACAAAATAAACCTAAATCAACGTAATGAAATTCTTAACAGCGCCAACAGAAACAAAGCTGTCAGTGAACAGTTTCATGTTTTAAATGGACTTACATGGATTGTCATTAGCAAGACAAATACATCAAGGTCACCAACATACAAGCTAATCTCACTTCATATTCACAATTAACAATGATGATAGATAGCTATCGATGTTAAGTTACTAAAATTAGCTATACAAATAATCCATAATCCACAAAAATAATCATCATGAATACAGATGTTAACTAGTACAACCTAATGAAATACAAATTTAATTACTAATACTAATGAAATAGATGACTTCATTAGACATTTTTTCATTGGTCTATTACTGTAAATGTGAAACGCCATCAATAGACAGGAGAATATTCCTGCTATAGCAGCATTGTCACAATCATCAAAAAGAGGAGCTACACACTTTTCAACAAACAGTGGACAGTGACTATACACACACAGACACAGACACAGACACACACAGACACAGACACACACAGACACACACACACAGACACACACAGACACAGACACACACACAGACACAGACACACACACACACACACACACACACAGACACACACAGAC
>JAODLC010000045.1:8097050-8120154 GCA_026781145.1 Hippopotamyrus pictus | reverse complement strand
TTACTGTAATGTTACGCTGCTTTATTTGGTTAATCGTCCAGCCTGTGAAGAAGGTATTCAAGTAAGAATTGCATTGTGGGGGTAGGGCACACAGGCCTGGGGATAACCTCAGTCAATCTAAATTTGGAGTTTGTAGCAGAAGTGCTCTCATTCTCCCTTGCATCTGAGGTACTCGGGGTGATCCGAAGACTGAAGTGTGAGGAACTGTCACCTCTCATAAAATCTCTAACGGACAAGATGCCCGTGTTCCGAAACGCAGAGCGGAGGCATCGGACACTGCGGCTGAGGGAAATGAATTCCAGCTGCTTCCGCTCGCCTCGGGACATAGGTGCCGACTCAGCTCTGCATTTCAGACCTCCCGTAGACTGCGGCGGCGTCGTCGTCTGAGGAGCATCTGACTCTGCAGAGATTACCCACCAAGACAGGGCGACGCTTCTCCTGGCTGGTCATCACTGCAACGGGCCACCATGAAACTGAAGACCAATGAGGAAAAACACCAAAGGAAACTCGTGTCAGGAATCTGAAGAACATCAAACAAGGTTACACGCTGTAGCAGATACCTATGCTCTATGCATGTCACTGTACTACTTACGTATGGAACCAGTGCTATCTGATGTGGTTACGTCTTGAGGTCTAACCTAGTCAAAAACAAATAAAAAACTATAATACAATAAGCCATTGTTGGCACAGCTACATCCAAAACAAATGACTACTAGACAAATGCGCTGCTAAAAATAGATGAAATAGCTATTCAGTAGCTAGTCATTCTCAATACAGTTCGGCAAACAGCACTTGGACACCAATAAGGCCACGGAAAACCTGTCAAACATTCATAAGATTCTACTATTAATGATCATAGCAATCATATGCAATAAATTGTTTTGACAGTAGTTTCATAACAGTCTGTCACACATAATAATAACTAGTGTAATACTTAAGTGACATCTGGACATTATCTGTTGTCTTAATTTATTCCCACACGCTTCCATCCCAGAACTGTCTTTTGGCCTGCATTACATGGAACGAAAAAAAAAAAGCACGTTATATTTAGAAAATGGCTGCACTGAGCACTGATTAAATTCAAATATTATTTGCCATGATAGTACATTGTGGTATTTCTGAAAGGACAAGGGCATATCTGTGTAGATCTGTCAGCGAAGAGTCTCGAAGCTGTGAGAATCAAACAATCGTCGCGAGCAAAGTATAGTAAAAGCGCAAAGAATTCACCTAGGAAGAGGTGAAGAGGAAGAAGAAAGTGAAAGAATTATTTTACAGTAGGGGAGCCCGTGGCAACTTGTGCAATAAGTTGTGCAGGTGCAGATGGGCAAAGGCACTACAAAATCGACCGAGGTGACAGGGAAGGTGAGCACTTTGGAAATATAAGGGTACTGAATGACATTTATAAGCAAATGACAATTTTATAGTTTTTAAGTAGCTATTATTGTTTTATATTGTCTATTCCCAAATAAAATTTTGTGCAATATACATTGATAAAAACATTTTAATTCAGTTGGAAGTCTCTTGGATTTTTAGACTTTTGTTCTATTTAGAAAAATCTGAACCTTTCCAGCGCTAATATACATGACAGATTATGTGTTAAAACCGTACTCCTATGTAATGCTTGCAAAACAAATTCCTATAAACAGCAAATGTGATGAAAAGTTAAAGAAAAAGTGACCCAGAACGTTCCAGGGGGCTCGAGTGATACGACTTTTACCACATGGCGGGTAACAAAAAATGTACAATTATAAATAAACTGATGGCATAGCATATTTCTGGTAAAATGAATACTAACAAGGTAAAAGTACAATTACAATGAACACTTTCTTCTATAAAATTAAAAACAGGCGGGAAGTAATAATTAAAATGTCTTATTCAACTTGTTTTCTTTCCTTTCTTACAACAAAGGCGGTAGTATTACAAATATTACTGTATTTTTATAAAGGTTTTTTTTTTCCCAGCAATGACCACAGACGGTGAATGCATTGGGTAAAACAACATGAAAAAAGGAAGAAAAAAAAAAAAAAAAAAAAAACGCCCTCAGATTCCAGGTTTCATGGCAACTTTCAACAGCTAGTCATCGCGGCAGGATGTAACATTTCACCTCGCCAGCTTTAACAAAGCCATATGGGAGAAGAGCCTGGAAGACGGCGAGGAGGCCCAAACAAACACAGAGACGTGAAAGGCGGCCTCCTGGCAAGGCCTGGACACAGGACGCACTCAGTGTGACCCACCAGCTGGGCTGATGTGTGATATAGTGCAGCTAGTTGGAAATGCACTCCAGGGCTCCCGGCGCAGCTGGACAGCAAAATTGTAATTTGAAAGATAAAGGAGAAATGGATAGAAACGGATAAGGAAGAATGAGGGGGAAAATGTGCAGCTAGCGTTCGCTCATGGACTCCAGGACGTTCGGGAAAATGGGAGCCGTGACTTCAATACTAGTTTGTTCTTATTTTATGAATATTTCCGCAAGTTTTAATTTTTTTTATGGTCACCAGGTATATCAATTACTGCTGGTATTGCCTGGCATAAATTTTAATTTAAACTTAAATCTGGTTAGTGTTTCATAAAGAGAGGAAAGTATTTAAGCAAGGACCATGAAATATTCATTTCCTTCTGTTCCTTTAAATGTAATATAATAAATAATAATTTAAAAAAATGCAAATACTCATTATTATGAAATGATACATATATCTCATCTAAAACTTTTAACAGCGAGCCATTGAGCATGTCTCCTCTATGCACAGGCAGGCCCTGAGAAGCAATTTGCACCTGCAGCATTTCACAATTTGCACCAGTTTTCACGCTCACATCTCTCAATTTTCACACTTACGTCATTACATGGTTCCAATGGAATACGCCCCCCCCCCCCCCCCCAGCCAAAAAATATAAAAATCCCTCAGTGTTCCAGCATGTACTCCTCTGTCTTTATTTTAGTGAAGGCAGGTATTGTTACTCACAGAATGAGCATGGAGGGATGAGACAGCGTGCTGAGCTAAACGACTGGAAAAAGAGGTCATAGCAAGCGTGTTCGGAGCAAATCCCAGCAATATTTGAAAAAAAAAAACAAACAAACAAATGTTCTACATTAAGGATACAATGTCTTTAATATAAAACAATACAAGAAAGTGTATTGCATGAGTGATGCCACTCTTCTAAACTACTATCAATGATAGAAAGATACACAGTGACAAAAATGATTGTACTGTATAGCTCATTTTTTATAAAAGATAACATTCTGACAGAATATGGAGCTTTACTGAATCTTCCAAAAAAGTGTATAATATAATGCATATCATGTTTTGGTATAAGTCAAATAATACAAAATAAGATATAGCTTTTAGCTGTGTTTTTTTCTTGTGATCTTACAGTAAATTGAGCCAATCTCTTCAAGTTTTTCAGTTAGACAGAAGTGTTGATTGCCTTGTTCTTCTCACTTGTGTTGTCTTTTAAACAACTTTTACAGACACTCATCGGCTTACACCCTTGAAATTCGTAATGCACTAGATTCTTGTGGCCGTTACTCGGGCGCAAAAAGCAAGAGTGCCCTCCAATTAAGCAGCTTCCTGTTGTCTAGCCACTGTGGGACGGGCAGTGCCTATTGCAGGGAAATGTATGATAAGAATAAAACTAGCAGACAGACACTCACTGCAGTAACAATTTATCAAAAATACATCAGCAGTCTCTGACAAAAAAACCCAAAACCTTTGTAATGCACACTATGATACGCTGTTAAATTACACATAATTTCTCTTCCCGTTCGATTATCTTAAAAACACTATAAAATGCACTTTGTTAAATTGTTAATAAGAAAAGTTTTATGGGAAGCCGAATTTGACTTTTCTTTGACTTTAACCATTGATATCAGACTGTACTTCAAACGGCTGCCTGCAAACAGAAGTGAGACTGCATAAGAAGATATATGCAAAGAAGGCAACCCTGGCAGACCCACCTCCTATTGCCATTCAGATTTTAAAGAATAATCTTCTTCTCAAGAAAGACCATTGCTATGTATAAATAACCTTATATATAAGAAATGCAGCAAACATGGATATGAGTTATGATTTAACTTGATCTGTAATGGGAGGTAAAAAAAAATGCCAAAAGATTAAGTTGGAGTGGTTTTAATGATTGTATTCTGCATGTAATCAGCTTTCACATTTTCAAGGGCCATCAATACGTCAAGGCAAGATGTATCCAAAGGATGTATCTCTTAAAATCAAGGTTATCTATTCTGTTTCTCACAGGCCCGATATTTTATACTACCTGTGCTTAACATTTCCATCAGCTCAGCAATCAATCACCGTTACAATTCTTTACAAAAAAAAAATCAATTAACATTGCTATTAAATGTTACTTATTACCTCTGTGCAGACACCCGGAATGCAGAAAGAAAGGGAATTATGAAACCAGTCAGGTGAACGTGGCCTTGCTATTATTTTGAAAAACAATGCCTTTGACTAAATCTGTCACAACCAAAACCTTATAATGCATTCTTGCAACTACATTTTAATCATATTAATAGAGTTCTGTAGGTGAGAACTGCAAAAAGAATAATCGTGCAATAATTAAATATCAATGTTTTTTCCCATAAACTGTATTACAAATAATGGAATACAAGCACTGGCATAAAGGATTTGAGTTGCACATAATTATTGTGCTCATGAGTAGAATAGCAAGAACCACATCTTATTTCTCAGTAATTATTACTAGGGGATTTATTGACTGTTTACATATCACTCAGCCTTACCTAGCTGTTATATGTCGATTGAGATGCAGGAATAAATAGCATGATTTAATCATATTAACACTACACAATAAAAAGCAAATCAGTTTTAAAACAGGACCATCTCAGTATCCAGAAAGAAACAAAAAAATATTCCATATTATGAAAGTCTGGTTTTACGGCACCTGTTAAGTTGTGATCTGCACATGTTCTTATTCGACAGCACTGTCGCTAAACTGAAGACGTAGACTATAAATATTATCGACTGGTGGGAATACTTATCCGAATTGCAGATGTTTTGTCAGTTTTCTATTTCCCCTCAGTGGAAAAAGATTGCTAATGCTGGAAAAAAAGATAAATTTGGAAGTTATTAAATGAAAAGAATCTGGGTTATGTCACTGCCATGGATTGTGTTTGCTTGGCGTCGAATCAAAAGTATTCACATGCTGCACGCAACCACCTTCAGCCCAAAAGGGCTGATAAATCGAGTAAGCAAGGAGGGAATTTTGACACCAAAATGCCTGCCAGTCATTTGTATTGCGTTAAAATGTTTTTATTGCCCTAAAGTTGTTTGAAAGCTCAGAGGTGAGACAGACATCATGGATAGGAAAATTATAAAAATGAACAATTCAATTTGTTGCCATACTGTCTCTATTATTCTTACGCACCTTAGTCTGACCAAACTGTCAACCATCAATCTCAAACCTCAAAGGAAAGTTGAATCCAGAGCATATAAAGTTAAACTGACATTTGTTCTCTTCCAATAAAAAATATTTAGTCCATTAAACATAAATACCTGTCATTATGATGCATGTACTGGGGACAAGCCTCCCATCTCCCACTGATGTTTATTACAACCAAACAACTGCAGAGCCTGCATGTTTTCAACTTTAGTGTATTGATTAAACTTTTAAATGGCTGCCATATTACCAAGGGACATCAGGAAGATTAATTTGCGTCAATGTTCATCTGTAATTCATTAGCCATTTATACTTCACAACCACATGGGCTATCAAGAAAATGCAACCCATTTTTCACTCGGCGGAGGCTGGGGAGCAGAAGCGGAAATTTGCGCTGCATACAAATAAGATGGAGGGGGCGTAGGCTGAGGGTCCTTAATGAAAAACAGCCACATCCAAGGAAGGCCTGTAAATATTGGAGGATGAGAAATAAAAAAAAAAAAATAACAAATGGAAATCAAATATGGTATAATTACCACATTTGTCAGGCAAGGAATTTAAATTCAAATTAAAGAGCTCTTTCAGACACCACTTAAGCCTAGATGCAATACATTAAAAAGTTGAAAAGTAAAATAATAATAACAATAATCATGCATTATAATCGTGGTTTTCAACAAAGGACCCCAATCCCTGCAAAAACAATTATTAAAGCCCCCCCCAAATCTTAGTTCTTTGCTATTTATGAGATTACACAACAGCAGTAGGGAGACCACAGCAATAATCAAAGTAACTACATATGTACCTGCTGTACTGTATCACGAGCCGACTAACCACTAAAGCCATACAATGTTTTCATTTGCGTCACAAAGTAGTGCATGCATTTGTTATTAATGTACGAACCATCACATTTAACCCAAAATTTTAATATAATAGGCTTTATAGCAGCCCGTCTCTAAGTACAAGCTGTCAGTAAGTTGGACAATCGCACACAACTTCTGTGTTCTCCATGTTTTGGCAAAGAGTTTTTATTAGTAAATTTCAGCAGCAGAACATGTTGACATTTCAGTAAGTTTCAAAGGCTAGGTCAATCAGTCAGTTGAATATGCATCACTTTTAATTAAGCATGCAGGGTGACACATTTCATGGGCTATCCCGCTCATCCAATCACTACTTTATGTCACCTAACGCATCCAAAAGCACACTGAAGCGAGGTGATTGACTATGTGAAGAAATACATCAGGGGTGGCCAATCTTACCCGCAAAAGGCCGGTGTACTGTATATGCGGGTTTTCGCTGCAACTCCCTAATTAGATTACTAATTAGAGGACTGATTGGCTGAAAGAGTCCTCACACCTGGGTTTGAACAGCTGACCTACAGGTTATCCCAAAAACCTGCATACACACTGGCCCTTTGCGGGTAAGATTGGCCACCCCTGAAATACACCAACATGCAGTGTATCAAAGGTAGTTGGCAACAGCAGCCAGCCAAAAGACCAATTGTCAGTACTGGTCCAACACTTCCTTAGAACACATCAATATTCTATGCAATTGAAACACATACTGTACTGACTATAATGTTCTTGTGATATTCGCAGGTCACAGGCAAGTACCTTACTGCATTTCTAAAAGGCCCAGACTTCAGATGATTCAGTTACTATGCAGGGATCATCAGACGATGAAGTATGGGGTAGGTGAAGATGGACCATGGTGAGAGACTGATGTAAAATGATTTTGGCAGCGAATTTGCATTACATTTCAAAGGATTCATAAACTGCAAGGTCAGGAGGTGAGTCACTTAAAGATCACGCTACTGTAGCTGAAGATTCAAGAGGTCACTATACTTGACCAGAATCCAACATGACCCTATTTAGTTGGAATGACTGATCATTAATGGAGGTCTTGAAATGATAGGCTGATAAAATCCCATCATTCTGTAGGAAATTGAATTCTGGAGGACATACATTCTGACTGTGAGAGATCACGGCAAGAAGCTAATTTAAGGAAGATTAAATTAATTTAAATGACATTTATTCTATTTAGAGGGAGTCAGTACAAGACTTACAGTAGCTCTGGTGCATTGAGATAAGGGAATGGTAATTTAAGGCTGAGCACACTGTTAGCAGTCAAGGGGGTTTAATCCTATTGGTGCTTCTTTCTTATTGAATATAATGGGAGTTACACAGAGTGGCTGGAAACTATTACCTAATAGATGGATTTTCAAAATCTTTGTATTTCCTAATTTAATTGACTGTTGAATCTTCCCCCTCTAAGCACAAAGAATGAAAAAAGACACATTTTCCCTGAAAATATTAATAAAATGAGAGCATTTACAAAATGAACGCAATAACGCGGAGGCAGGTGCTCTGATCTTCAATAAATGTGACGCTAAGATAATAGGTCAGTAACTGGTGAGACAGTGTAATTACTGTTAATCATGCCAAACCAATGTGGGATTAGACAATCCAGGGAGGTCTGGAGAGTCACTTGAAGACCATCCAGAGAAGCATAGGGTATAAGGCAGCATAGGGTATAAGGCAGAGTACAGGCTATGCAGGACTTTTGGCGGGAAAATACACATTGATATACGTGTTTCGGTTAAAACCAGAATAACTATGAGAAAACTGTGAAAATAAATAGAGTATGGAAACTCCTTGCACGACATACTGTATGACATGGCAGTAATATAACTCTTGGATCTCATTCTTTTTAATTCCCAAAATGGCCTCACACGTGAGTGCATACGGCAACAGTGGGAAATGTATGAACGTGGATGCATAAAACGGAGATGCACCTGTTTTAGTAATGATAAAATGGTAAGGTTATTAACAATCTCTGTTCACGAGCATAGCTACAGGACAGAAAAGTAAATTGAATTTCAGGCGATATCCAAGACAATTAAAAATGGCTGCCTTCAGATATATGGGACTGTATATGATGAATAATTCAAGTCGATAGCAGGTGCCAACATACACATGCAGTGTAACAATCAATTAATCAAATGGAACAGATTGTAAAATATGGGAATAAAACGAGAGACGCTCCATGTTTTTAGGATGATTCCAGACTCCTGGTCTAAAAGGTTATTTAAAATAATGAGTGCTGAGTCCTTTCTTGGACAATAGGAAGCAGTCCTTCAGCTTAAAAGTATGTGGACACTTTACCATCACATCTATATGTGCTTCTTGAACATGCTTTTGACTAGATTTTGGAGCGTGGCTGTGGGAATTTGAACCCATTCAGCCACGAGTGCATTGGCAGGTTAGGTTCTGCTGTCAGACAAGAAGGCCTGCCTCACAACTGGCATTCCAATTCATCCCGAAGATGTACAGTGCGATTGAGGTCAGGGTTCTATGCAGGCCAGTCAAGTTCTTCCACACCAACCCTGCCAAACCATGCGTTTATGAACCTCTCTTTGCACAGGGACACAGTCATGCTGGAACAGGAAACGGCCGTCCACACACGACTGCCACAAAGCTTGATGCACACAGTCGTCTAAAATGTCTTTGTATGTTGACAAATTATGATTACCATTAACTGGAAGGGACCTACAGTAGACCAAACCATGAAAATCAGCCCCAGGCCATTATATCCCCTCCACCAAACTTTACGTTTGGCACTGTGCACTCAGGCAGCTAGTGTTTTTCTGCTATCTGCCAAACCTAAATTCATCCGTCAGATAGTGAAGCGTGATTCAACACTCGCAAGAACACGTCTCCACCGCCCTACAGTCCAATGGCGACACGCTTTACACCACTTGAGCTGCTGCTTGGCGTTGCATATAGTAACTTGGCCATGAACACTCAGTCCATAAAGCTCTCGACGGACAGTTCTCGTGCTGACAGTGCTTCCTGAGGCCGCTTGAAACACTGCGGTAGTGTCTCGACTGAGATGCGGCGATTTTTACGTGCCACGCGCATCAAGACTCCGTGGTCCCTCTCTGTCAGCTTGTGAGGCCTACCTCTCCGTGGCTGCGGTTGCTCCTAGATGCTTACACTTTACAACAGCAGAAGTAACGGTTGACTGAGGCAGGTCTAACTGGGCAGAAATCTGATGATGCGATTTGTTGCAACCGTGGCAATTCTATGATGGTGCTAAATTCAGAGTCACTGACTCTGTTCAGAGTCAGAGTCACCCATTCTATTTCCAGTGTTTGTCTATGGAGACTGCATGACTGTGCGATTCTCTTTATGCTCCTGTTAGCAATGCATGCAGCTGAAACAGCTGATCTCAATATTTGTTAGGGCTGTGTCCACATACTGTACCTTTGGCCAGGTAGTATACATGGTGTGCAGTGTTATAACTACACCTCCACTTATGGTCCCCATTCAGGTTTGGTTTGCCTCTGAACTGCATGGTGCACAATCCATTTTAGGGAAAGAACATCATTATGGGAATCGAAAGTCACAAACTGAACAGCTATGAGGTTCCATTAAATACCAAAATAAAGCATTTTCAACAAATTGCTAAAACTGCCTTACATAAACATGATGAACGATAAATATTTTATAGTCGTATAAATGGTCATTGACAATTGTTATAATGATTTACAGTAGTCATACACTAATCATACTATTTACAATAGTCATTATAAATTTAGGTGACATTAAGTTAATAGGAAACAATAAAATATTTTCATTAGAGTTGGGCAGCAGCTTTTGTTATTACTCAGACAAATAAAATATTTAGGTATTACACCTATGTTTTCAAGATATGATATAGTCGCACATTTCAATTAATATTCATTTTGAATGATTTTTAAACTGCCACAATAATCATAAGGAAAAGGAAATGATCCAAAATTCAAATAATAGGAAACAAATAATCCAGTTACATCAATTAACCAAACAGTACGGCATAATATAACAAGCCTATTGCCCAATCCGACGTGAGAAAAAAAATTCCCTCGACACCAAAATTATAAGTGAGTAACAATTAGGTTTTGGATTTTTTGGGCTAATAGATTTCATTACTCATTATGCATATTTCTTATTAAAATGAACAGTTCAGTTAAGTTTTTCATCTCTTAAAAATGTGGAAATTGCAGGGTTCACGGATTTCAATAATGGTCTACTTAATTGACTTTATCTTGAAGTTTCACTCAGACGCTTAGATATTCATCAAAGATTTAAACAGTAGAAGCCTTGATACTAAACTGAAGAAAATTACTTCCTCATCTTTGATTAGAGTGACTTGACTTCGAAATCAAAGATAAAGCAATACTATGATGTATTACCACGTAAAATTCATTAATAATCTTTCCACTACACAGAAAAACTGTAGTATGCCAGTTAGACACTATTACAGTTTGTACTAATTGGATATAAATTAAAACTTAACAGTGCTTTGGTAAAATGATTTTGGTTTGAATATAAAGTCATTATGGAAATGGGGCACATTATAAGACTATTTATTAAAAGAAAATTAGATGCGAAGCTGATTGGGCATTTTCACTGATCAGCCATCTGAGCAGGGGATTCCTGTGAGAAAGAATGATACTTTACCTCAGTCTGACTGAAAAATTATATCATAACCTGTGAAATGAATTCAGAAACTTCATAATATATCACATAAAACACTTACATCCACATACATAGAATTCCTGTGTCTCTTTCACAAAATGTCTACATTTTGTGCAGATACCTTCTCGTGGTGTGCCAAAGAACCTTCCTGAAGCCGACAAAGGCTTTTCTTAAACTGTAAAGGAGCAACATTAATGGATAATAGCGCTAATCGAATCTATCGTGAAGTTTTTCAGTATAGTATGCAAATTTTTAAAAAACCAGTAGAAGACAATTGTAGCAAAGAATAAATGCAGTCAATAGAAATCCAGACAACAGACACTTAGAAAAAGGTGCTTGATGCTTGAACGGCATGTTTTATCTAACGACACTTTGGGTGGACAGTGCTTTGCATTCATTAGCATTTTACATGCTTTGTTTGCACCAATTAACTGTACATGATGTCGTGTCATGGTGTAATATGTGAAAATGGTGACTGTGCCAAACAAACAGCTCAGAAATAGGAAACCATATCTTCAAAATAATACTTATTCAATTTATAGGGCAAAATGCAGAAGTCCATAAGGAGCCTCTTTAAGCTGGGAGAGCGGAGCTGTAGGGCTATTGAGTTCATTAAAAGGCGAAACATATCAATCGTAGCATTTTAAAGGGCAAATGGCTGTTTCTGTCTCTACATACAATGTAGAATATCTGCGTGTCTTCAGACCTAAGACTGTGTACAATACATACTTATTGGCTAATGATTTTCTCCCACAAGAACAGCAGCCGGGATAAAAAGGGAGCGGGTTTCGCACCAAACGGGGGGCTAACAGGTTTAAATTACTGTCATATAAAACCTCACGGTGCACATCTAATTTTAAAAAAGATGACTCTACTTATCCAATCCGCTGAACTCCACGCAAAGACCCGAGACAGTCAGCTAAGTTGAAGCTAACAAAGAGGACGTTTGATTCAAGCACATCGCCAATTATCTTCTGTCCTTAACACCTTCTCAGATAAGCGGCTTGACGGGCTCCGAAGTGACAGATATCAATACTAATCTGCCAACCCTGCCTGTAACCATACCCCCAGACAGGGCAATGTGTACCTTCCTAACTGCGGGACGTCCGTCTAGCTTCTCCCCTACCCTAACCCTCCCAACAACACTTATTACCTAGCCTGATAAGTGGTCTGTGCTAGTCTCTGGCCCTTATTATTATATTCATTTCCTTGTGGCTCCTCACGCCTGATACCTTAGTACCCGAGGGTCCGGTTTCTGCTCCCAAACGGTGATGCGACATGACACTGTGACAGAAAACAGGGAAAGGGGGTGGAAATAAAAGAACAAGGGATGAAAACAACCGGGCTGGGTTCACCACGCGGAGCGTGCCCATCAACACCAATAAGTGTTAGCTGGGAGCCGGTGTCACAATGATAGAAGTGTGAGATCACTCAGATGAGTGCATCATTTGACTGGAAGACATCAATCTTCCCGCTTAATCTGGAAGGACATAGTAAGATAAGCTTTGCTATTAGTTTCTCCTTTTTTTTTCAGCGTTAACCTGCAACATGCCTTGTCAGACCTTAGGTTTACCATCTTATTTTGCTGGATCTCACTGCCTGATTGTATGTTTTGCTTATGGTAGCTTAAAATATATGACATCTTATAGCATCCCATTTCAAATAGCGTTGTTTTTTTGACACCTTTTTTTTGGACACTGGTGAGGATTCGCTGCCATGCAGCCGCAGAATTTTAAAAAGGCATTCATCGCAAAAATGAATAATTCTAATCTCTTAAATGGCCGGCCTTTCGGAGTTATACGTTGGATTATGAATATGGGAATAATTACATGCAATTAATAAGTAATTTGAGGGAGATCTGATGATAACTACAAGTTGTGTTACTCACACAAGCGTACATATGCACCCATAGCCTGATATTGTAGGGCAAAAATAAAGCATCGTTATTTGGGTTGATTTGGTGTCTAACGTGCTATCAGTTCAGTTGTGTTGCATTTCAGAAAATAACACTGCCAGACAAGCCGATATGCTTTGGTAGGCGTCCATGTGGAAAATAAGTTTGTAAGGGCTACTTTATGCAGGATTTAGTTTTGGAACTAAATCTAAGTTCAAGAACACATAACTTTCCTGGCTTTAAGCATCACATATTTCAAATATGCTTTGATGATGCACCATTCTATCCGTAATCAATCTTTGAACAAAGTCTACTTTAGTCACAAATAAGTGCCTGGAGAAGCAAATAATATGGCAATAATACAGTGATTAATTAAACACATCTGGAACTTCAGTAACTTTTGATTTCCCAAAATATTACATTTTAAACTTTGCCTCCCCCTCCCAAAAAAAATATAAAAAGATACTTATAAAAAACATAGCAGTTGTTTAACACATTGTTATAACTTACCAGTTGAGTACTCTGTGAATGTGACTCTTTATACTCAACTGGTTGATTGAAACAAACTCTTAGTCTGGATTTTTACTTTCTGGACCTGAACTTTCCACCTCTGATTATAATTCGTAGTAACCATGGTGATTAGCGTCCACTGGGCCCAGACGCAGGGACGCCAGGCCTGAGGGGGGCTCAAAGCAATGTCCTTCACCTTGTGAAGGCGGTCCGAGTCCGTTTTTAGTTTAAGTCTTCCCGTAGCTAAGACACTGCTCGTTATTTAATAAGGCCCAGGGCTGTCTTAGATACTACACCGGTTTTCCATTACCTAGGGGGGCTTTGAAAGGTTCCTGGCTGGGATTCCATGATTTCTTGATCCACCCAGGAGTACAGTATACCATCTTAATCATTACTACAATAACATTGGCTGAAAGGGTTATTTGTAAACTAATACAAATACACAGTATAAAAGCAAATAATCTTCAGTGCTATTGGTATGTCCCAGGTTTACCGTTTTGCGTTCTGTTATATTAGATTCATATTCCTTAGCTTATTATCATATATGTCATGCAGGCTTCATTTCTATTGGTCAAAGCCATTCTCAACTCTAAATCCTGCCTGTAAGTGAAACTGATTGGTCACTGGCCCGGTTCTTTCCCTAGAATCTTGATCTCTTAATGGCAATGTGGACCACTAAACCAGTTGAGCTAACTTGCTCTGCTATGATACCATCAGCTTGTATTCCCATGTCTTTGTTCTACCCATTTAGGGTCAGACTTCAGCGGTTTGTGGACAACTTATGTAACAAACTAAGTTTACAACTAAGTGCTATTGCAGGTCTCAGGAAACACAGATAAATGCAGCTTGTTGCGGTGAAATGCTTTGGCCCTTGCAATAAATGCGTGAAAGAGACACAGGAATTTGGATGAACGTGCTTGGAAAAAGCTTCATAGGAGATCTGCCGTTACTTTATCGACAAAACAGATAGCGCTTAGCTACCGCTGCTAGAATTTTTGTCAACGATTTCATTAATATACTAATCACCGTCGCTGCGTTGTGGAAGACGTCAGGGAAAAGTGCTCTGACTGAAACCTGGGAGGACAGATTATGCAGTGCAGTGAGTGAAGTCTGGGGAAATTAAAAGGAATGGCAGAATGCCACTGGCAAAACTGGAGGAGAAGTATGTCTGAGGTGATCCTGGAATTTTGGCATCTACCACAGTCCCAAATGGATCGCTTTGCTTTATCTCCTGCAATTTTTTTTTTTAATCCATACAGTATTAATAAAAAGTGTCCCTTCGACACGCAGCTGGAGGGGAATGAAAGCTTGATTAACAATGAGCCGTTGCTCATAAAATACAGCATCGCCTGACCATCCGCTGCTGTGTGCACATCCTGACAGGTAGAATAATAACAGTCATATATCACTGCCCTGAGTGTCCAATCATCTAAATCTTCCCTTGCCACGGCCTCTGAGACTCAATTATTTTATTGACACCCAATCTTCATAAGGGGAGAAATATTGTGCATGTAAGGTCACTTGGTTATGAAGACATATTATCATATTATCTGCATGAGGGTTGTAAGGCTCAGACCTGACAAAGCTAATTATAATTGTACATGATACAGAGCTCAGAGCATATTATGTGCTTGGCTGCGTGACTAAGTCCCAGCAGAGGTGTGGAGGAGGAAGAAGGAGATGTGAAACCAGCAAATATCAATGAGGAGTATTCTAAAGGCATAGAAAAAAATATATACATTTATTCACAGTTAACACCGTGTCATCGTTTGGTATCTTTAGAGAATATTAATGCAAACAGACACATTTAGCGTTTGTGTTTCTCAGTTTAGTGATGCATATTTGTTCCTTAAACACTAGGAAACTGGAGAATAAATAAATAAATATAACCCAATAAAATTTAAAGTTCACTAGGTATCCATTTTCTCTGCGCGGTGACTTGAACAGCCTAAATGTCAGATTTAGCTAGTGATCCCAGCTGAGTGTCCTGAGCCATTCGCCCGTCTCTTCCCCCAAGGTCACCGTAACGTCAGCAGTTCTGCTGTATGTTGATAATAGCAATATTAAAAAAAAAAAAAAAAATGTATGGTGCATTACCATGGTGCCTGTTTTGTCTGTTTTGATAAAAGGCCAGAGTTACAGCGGCGGAATTATAATTTTACGGCACTACCTGGTGTAATTCCATTTAATGTCCTTCGAAGAACATTGAGCAGACATTAAAGATAAATGCATTGTAGACAGTGATGCCCTGATGCCACTCACAGCACTGGGTCTAGCTGATAACAGCACAGTCGGGTCACCATGTGCAAACCCACTTTCATTCATTTACTTCTGGACTGAAAGCAAAACCATACCACAGGACATCTGTGTTCCATTCATTTTCATCACAATGCCGTATTTTATCAGACCGTGATTCCCCCGGATACACCAATTGCACGATAATCTCAACTCTGCACCTAATGGTTGATCTCCAGAACTGGAAGTGGGACAGCATTCATCAGCTCCCAGAGGTCATCAGTTTGCTTGAGCTTAATGGTGTCAAATGGTGAGAGAGTCTTTTTCCCATGAGATTCATAACAGCTTTATCTGCGGTATTCCGTCCTCTGAAGGAGAATATAATTCCACATCCTCACGCCATTTGCAATTTTCATGCTGCGTTTGGTTGTGCACATGTTTCTGTGATTATGTATCACATATTTAGGACATATTTACTTGGGTAATTCTTTCATGAGTGCACCTTCATAATGCGTTCATAGAACATTCGTAAGCTGCATGTAAGTATACCGTAACACTCTAACACATTTTAATAGCCTTAATATATATAAATAACAAACATTATAATCGTATAATCATGTTTGCTTTTAATGTATACGAAAGCTGTTTAGGTAAGATAGGATGTTATGGTATACTTACATGCTGCTCATGAATGCTCAATTTTCCTGTTCAAAATGATACAGCATATAATTTAAACATGTAGTAAACCATTGCATTAAAATGTTCTCTGGTACGGATTTCATATTTATGCCATATTTATATACTCTATGTCATATTGGAGCTAATCAAAATGTTAAACATGTTAAAAGAAGTATATTTTTCATATATTGCATGCTGGAAAACACAACATTATCTTGTTAAATTGTTATGATCATTAGTATAAAATGTGCATTGGAGGGTGAACAGAGATTGCAGCAGCTATAATAAAATGATACTTCAGTAACATCAAACATTATTTCACAGAGAACAGGTAACTGCATAAATTACAGTACAAGAAATATTGCAAAAGTACTGTCATTCGCACCCATCTTGTGGTTCAGTCACACATTCAACTGCGCCTGTATGTCTGACTGACCCCTAACAGTGTTCAAACTGCTGTTTGTGTGGTTTCAAGGATAGGTCTCACCCGCGGCTGTGTCATACCCGACGCGAAATAAAATGTGGTGCTGATGCTTCAAGATTGGTTTTTGATACAACAGAGAATTTGAGAATTGTTTTTCGAAAAAAAAAGGCAGAGCTTACAACTCTTGAGTGGAAGTCATTTGTTCTTTTTTGCCCAATACTTTAACCCTAAATAAATGCCATACATTACGTGTCGTATTTATTTATAGTGCTAATTGTCAAAGAATTAAAAACAAAATGTACATTGTAAATGTATGCTTTGATGTGAAAATAACAGTATTAACAACAGATGGAGTGCATTGTTCATGACAAAAATACGGTAATTACCCCAGCTAAAATGTATTTATGTACGGCTGAATAGTTTCGTTAATTCAAATGTATTTCAAGAAAAAAATGATATTGAACATTTTTTTTTTTAACACCAAGAAACAAGTAAGTACTAAAATGTACCTTCTATGCATGGTCACATGGACAAGCAGGTATTGACCTAATCAGAAATTCTGCTTAGCAAAGTGACTTTCTACTTTGCAGATGCCATAACTGGGAGATTGACACTTAGTGGCACATAGGTACATGTCAGACGCTTGTGTCGCCCCCTGAAATGTGAAACATGTCAGTTCCCAAGCTGCCGTAAACCCTCGGCACTGTCGCAGCAGTGTGACCCGTGGGGTGTTAAAACAGAGACCAGCCTGACAGGGCCACAAGTCAAACGGCTTAACTGCTTTGATGTAGCCAGGTCGTGTTTTACACTGGACTGATAGGATATTCCTTGCATGATGTCCTTGAATATCCTGGGCTTGGATCCCAGCTACCTGCGACCCTGTACTGGATATGCTTTAAAGGATAAGCATGAAAGTTATATATTAATACGATATAACGAGTGCTACAAAACACGATCACACATTTATCCCAATGCTTATGCTAAATGAATAATATAATGCATATTCTAAGGAGTGTTATGTCACTTACAGCATTTGCCATTCATAGGGGGTGTTACCAAAATTAAAAACAGTGTATGCAAATCGCACGTTCACGAAAATATCAAAGATACTGGAACCAAAGTTCTTTGGTGTTTCTGGTGTCTGATCTCCGTAAATTTAACCTCAAAGTGCTTCGCGACAGCTTGCTTGTGAAAATGCACTATAATAAATAAAATCTGACTCATGGAGAATGGCATCTCATTTATCCCGACTTGATTGATACCACCATTTATGAATCTGGCAGATGTGCACAGTCACATCTCTTTAATGTATTTAACACACCTTTCATCTAAGGCAGTTAAACACTCATAATATGTGTAGTGATTAATATCGCAGTGGTGTATTTCTGATGTGCAAAGCCACCTTAGGTGCCACGTGTGGATTGGGCGTAACCCGAACGTTACATAAAAACCACTTTCAATGTTGTGCATGATTCTGATTCTAGAATTCAGCGTTTATTGCAAAGCGTTGATTTTTTTTTTTAAATTTTAATACCATTTACAGCCATTATTTTTAAAATCCTAACACACACTTGTCCTTAAGATCCATTTATTGTATCAAAATAACTACCATTTGAAATAAGACGCGTAATGTATTCACAAAGGAACTTTACGTGGTTGTGGAAATCCTCAGAAAAACTGCTGTGCCTTTAAAAAGAAAATTTAATGCGGGCATGGAACATGGGCGATAAAATGGGGGAAGATGAGAGGAGGGTGTCCTTTTATGGAGCGCCGTGTTTACAGAAAGCTTTGATGGCACATCTGATGGTAGCAAAGTTTTGTTGGTGATTGTTATATGGATAATGGGTACAAGCTAGATATTCTAACAAAAGTGACTAGCAATCCGTCTATATGTACATACACATGCATATTATATATTTAGCTCTTAGTCTTTCTTGACCTTCAAAATATGCCATAAATTCTGCTAAAATATGAAACACACCTACTAAACAATATAAAGTACTCTGTATGTCTGATACCAAACCAGCTGAGAGGTATATTTGCCCTGTTGTTAACTGCAAAAAATGCTGCTATTTGCCACGCACTCGGTGAACGGTGTGTTTCCCATTATGCTAAGCACTCAGATCCAACGCACTGCTATTGGACTGTTGATCCCAGGGTTTGGCCAATGTGGTCATAAGTTAATCTTGATATCAAACAGCTGGCAATGGGAAACCCTTTATTCTGACAACTTAAGTAGCCCCAAGAAACCTCTGGTGTTACATCTACTTTTCAAAGAACTGCACCTTGGTCCGACATTTCCATTTCCTGGGTTCTGACCTCCTAATCGGGGATTAACAACCTCGCCCGGGGCCCAAGTGTGATACTTTTGGAAGACTCCAAGCCAAATGCAATATACTAAATTTTGCACTAAGCACATCTTTCCAAAACAGCATACGGAAACACCAACATCGTATAAACATGTGCAAGTTTAAAAAGATAATATGAAAGTCTGCTTATACCACATTTCCTCCTTGCAGTGGAAGCATAGAATTGTGGGTCTTATGTCTTTAATACCTGATGACCACTGAGCGGCATGAAAAAACATTTCCAACAAGCAAACCACATTAAAATTATCATTCAATCTTCTGCAATTATTTGTGGTCCTTCTTTTTTCTTGCTTCAGCATTACATGTTGCTTAACATCTGCCAGGAAATTAAAATGACGGCATTTTAAGGGCTTGAGAAATAAATCTCAGACAAGAGTCAGCCATTTGTTTCTAACCAGGCAGACAGTGGAACCTCTGAAGACCTAACACTGAGACCACTGTAAAAGATACCAAAACCATCTGTCTGCCTGACCCATAATAAATCTCAATCATAAGTGCCTTAGACTAAAAAAAAATCTAAATAAATAAATTATGCAGACCTGCATAGGGTCTTGGCAAAACTAGAAAGTTACTGGAAACACTAGACAGCATCTCAGCTTAACAAAACTGAAGCAACAAATCTTACTTGTCCATGAATTATAGTTCCAGTCCATTAGCAATCATTTTCATAGGTTAGAACATGAGCACGGGGTATGCTTTCCAGCTGGAAGTCGTAGGAATCAAACCAAGTTCCAAAAATTGTCAGAATGTTCCTGCCGCTAAAATTGGTTGGGGCCGCTCAACAAAACTCAATTCGTTCTCCGTTGCCTGAATGCATTTGTTTCATTCATTGTAATGAGCAAAGCAGAATTCACTTGCAGTATGGTTATTTAAAAGAAAACTGATTACTTTTATTTAACTGATTGGTAGTTTTTTTTTTTTTACTTTCAGCATGTTTCACTGAATTTTTAATGCTGCTAGCAGTTAAGGAAGTCCATGGTTAAAAAAGCTATCTCAAATATTCAAGGAGGACCCATAATTTTTGAGAACTGTATTCTATCCAAGAAGCTTAACGTTAAAGTGGTTGAGACATGAAACTGGATTTTTAGCTATTTCGATGGTCTAAGAAATTAAGCTAATTTAATTAGAATCTGTCTCGTTCTCAGACAAATCGACATAGCCTTCCAGTGTCCTTAATACTGCTTCTCTTCATAAAGGGTCACATTTTTGACCCCTTGTGTGAGGAAAAGCACATTTCCGGCGCGTAGATGCAGTGTGAGAAACAGCTGCTCTCTATCCTCATTAATCTCCATATTCAACTCGATGGATATCCATGTCCTTGGGCCAAAACATTCCTGGAAACATTCTCCTGGATAATCCAGTGAGAATAAGCATTATTTTGCCTCAGCAAACAACAATAAGGAAACATACCTTTCCCACACAAAAATATCTAAAACACAATAGCGATTATTGATTATTTAAAACATCTGTTCGCTTGTTTTATCTTCACTATAGAAACAAAAAAAAAGCTCTTCAGTAACTTACCTCTATTTAATGCATGTTGGGGCACTCCTGGCCTTAACAAATGCGCCTGTGTATAAAGAGGACTGTTTTAGCTTTTACCATAATTGGACGTTCCAATTAATCTCAAAGACGTTTGGTCTGAGGTTAAGGCTTAGCACTGACCCCCGCAATGGTCTGTGTATTTATAAATTAAATGTATTTATTTATTCGAAAGTCACCCCCTGTTTTCCTGTGTTTCATTTCAGCGCCAAACATTCCCTACTCCTGCCATTTTGTGGAGTGAGAGAGTGGTAATTCTCAGCCACTGCTTGGCACGCTGTTACTCCTGCAAAAGTAGGCAGGTGTGAAGGTGCAGCGGAGCCGGGAAGAGGTGTGAAACAAAATAGCACATAACGCTCCACAGACAATCTCTGCAAAAACAGCCAGGGAAACTATCACCGATATCCACAATGATTACTCTGAACAGGCTTAGACATCAGGCACTTACCCACTATAAGTGGTTCAGTGTTATTGTGTGCTGTTAAGGAAGCACGAAATATGACATCCATTTATAAGTAGGGAAACATCTGGAAAATGTCACATGCAGAATACATACAGACAATGATGATGTTAAGTTGAACAAGGAATATCAGGTTAAGAATCATTTTCCCAAAATATCCTCAGCAAAATTAGGAACCCATATTCAAGAAAGTACACTTTATTTGCATCACAAATTTGATTAATTTCCTCTGTAGCCAATATCACACGTGCAGCTGATACGGTCGCACCGGACACGCAATCCCTTTCAGCCACCGATTTCATGGTTTATTTATGTTGCTTTTCGCAGAAACCGGGCGAAATCAGCGAAAGGTTTGGTGAGGAGAAGAGAGCTGAGGGTGATTTTTTCCTCTTCCCCTGTAGGAATAGCTTCTGAGAAACATAAACACACATAAACGAGTCGGGGCTGGAATTTTTCCAATCCCGACCATAAATTTATCTGGAACCTCTGCAAGCTTTGACTTTGTCTGTAAATGACATTTTATTTCAGAAGACATTTCACTGGTACAAACAGTTTAGATGAAAGGATAAAAAAAATGCTGCAGATCATATGTGGTTTTTAAATCCTAGAATTAGCCCTCACTTTTTAAATTTTCATTACAAAAATGTATTTACAAACTCGCTATCACAGAATACTACATTAGTTTTATCAAATGAATTTTTTAAATGAATAAACATACATTTCCTGGAGGGAGAAAGTAGTAATAGGAGGAAAAAACTTTCTTAATTTAAATAGGCATAATAAAATTTAAACGCAAGTAAAAATTCACTAGTGCTGCTTTATATTGAAATACCTTTCCATGCTACATTCTGCTATGTTTTTTATATATATACACACACGCACACACACACACAAATACACGTACACAGATTAGATAGATAGATAGATAGATAGATAGATAGATGATAGATAGATAGATAGATATAGATAGATAGATAGATAGATAGATAGATAGATAGATAGATAGATAGATAGATAGATAGATAGATAGATAGATAGATGATAGAAGACTTGTATTTTCACTTCACATTTCAATATAGACACATCACTGATAGGCTTAAGGCCCAGACTCTTTTTCATAGAAAGTATCAGTCGATAATGCAAACATTGTAGCAAACCCAAGTTTGCAAACTGAACAAGAAAGCTCCAGATGTATATTAATGGAACTACAGAAAGCAGCAGCAGGTGTGAATATCAGCAAATTCCACTGTGCAGTAAAAGTCAATGCTTGGCCCCCACCGCTTTGTCATCTGGCTGCAGCAAGGCAGCCTGACAGCCCATTTTTCATGATTTTTTCCTTTTTGGCAAAAAGCTCACATTTTAATTCCGTGCTCTGAATGATTCCAGATGTTTGTTTATTTGTTTCCCTAACCCTTGTAAATAGTTTACTGTTTAGAAGTATGCAGTTCGGTGCAAATCAGCCACATGGTAATAAAAGCAAACTGCGAGAAATTGTGAGAAGCTCCCCCAGGGGTACGCCGCCGAGATCTCGCTTTGAAGGCCCTCTTCCTCCGGGGGCTACAATAGCAGTTGTGGTGCCATTAAAGATACATATGTACAGCATTGCTGGAAACTGCTCGGCGATAATATTATTAAAAGACAGCTTGGCTCTAGCAAGAGAAATGTTCACCTTTGCCGATGGCTTCTCATACTCGCCGTTCGGTTTATAGAAGCGCTGAAAAACACTTTTTTTGTTGTTGTTGTGTCGCCAGAGTAAGAGGTGGCTGAGCCACCGTAAAACATGCCTATCACAAGCAATAACCAAAACGCCCGCCAGATGATAGCCAGCTCTACAAAAACCCCACTGTTTTGGGCAATAAGGGATCTATTCAATTTTATTTCTGTAGTGTCTGTTCTTACTCTTAGGATGCTTGTGTTTCTAATCATGATTTAATTGTTTCCTGTGCGTTTTTTATATTAACTTTTTGGTCTAATATGAATGCTAAGTAAATTAAACTAAACAAATTTATAATCATTAAAAAAGAGAAAAGACACAGAAATAAAACAATTATTGCAAGACCGTAAGTC
>JAODLC010000045.1:8084088-8096949 GCA_026781145.1 Hippopotamyrus pictus | reverse complement strand
CCGCCTTCAATATTATACGCCACGAATTAGTGCGGTCTGCAGCGTTTGGGGGCTTCGCAGGTGGACTGCGTGGAACTCGTGATGGCACCTGGGGGTGTCTGCTTTAAGAAAACGCATTCAAGTTACAAGATCAGGGGCTTAAAAACGGAGACGACAGCAGCTTTGGTTCCCGCGGCCATGCTCCGCACTTGTCTTTGTGTCAGTGCTAGTTCTGCCGCACGGCCTCCCCTCCGCGGCGCGCCCTGCCCCCTGTCTGCTCCCCGCTCGTCCAATCAGGACCTCCGGCGCCCCGGACCGCGGCGTGTCCTGCAGCGCGCTCCCCCCGCGCGGCCCCGCCGGTGCCGCTGCCAGAAGCTCTTCCTCCAGGGACGACCTTGTTCCTGTAATTACCATTGGCACCTTGGCTCCCGGGCCCCGGGCAGGTGACAGCAGTCGCGGGCGTATCGGGAAAGCACCACTCAATATCGGACAGCTTGCGGTCAGGGATGGAGCTGATAGCAGCCTGCACAGTTCGCAGTTTATAAGTATACAAGCGGTGTGTGTGTGTGTGGGATTAGTGCAAGCATCTTTGCAATCACAGTTAGAAAAATCAGACATAATCACATTTTAATAACACCATTTTGTTATACATTTATAATCAGCTAACATACGTTCTAGTAACCATTATTTTCTATATAAGTATACAGAAATACGCTAAAATGCTTCAAAAGTTAAGATGTTTTAGATGTATAAGTTCACATTTAAATATATTTTTCAAGTCAAAAAGAATGGTGGCATGTATTTTTTTTCTTTTCGCTCTCAAAAGCCCATATGAAGTGACGGTAGGATTAACGTTAAAATATGACGCAAACACGTAGCCGTGAGTCTATTGCTACAGGCACCCACCCAATTTAACACTCATAAGGGGGGGGGGCAGCAGTAAAAGCTGAGAAATGAAAGGAAGCAAGAACAATGGGAATGGCTGCATTATCTGATGTTGCTACATGGCATCGTAAAAATAACAAACGGCGAAATGACACACAACTGTAATCTAGCAGAGAGAAAAATATTTCACGTCAGGTTCGTATACCTGTTAATGGACTGTGCAGCCAGTATTACCTCTGACAAATCGCTCGGCTGTTCGGTCTCTTCCACATAAAAGCTGCAGTTGAGGGTTTTTCATGAAACACATCTACCCTTGATGTTGCACTGGCACACAAACACACCCATGCACACTATATACACACACGCACACTATACACACACGTACACGAACACGCGCGCAGACTCTGCACCGAGACCGACTTCTCTGTTTGCATAGAAACCCTCAGCTGTGTCACGATGCATGACACACACAGGTCACTTTAACATTTCCAGCAGCGGGTGTGTTGTAGATTTAATGTTTGTTTTGCTCTTGTGTAACGTATCATGGTAGAAAGTCAGCCCGGTTATTTTAAACAGCTGACAACTCAAAATCAGCTTGGTTCTGTTAAAGTATACATATATCGTTCCCATATTGTATAGTCTAAATATTATATTTTGGGGGGGGGGGGGTTAAAGAATGCAAACATAACAGGCAAGAAAACAATACTTAACAATAAGGCCAAAATGCACATGCGGATATATTTAAGAAGAAGCTGTTGCATGGAGCAGTAGTAATTTTTAAAGAAGGGCCGTGTAGTTCCGTGATCATACTGGAGGCGGCACATTCAGCAAATAGGTATGTTTTGCTGTGACCGCGGCAGTACGCAGGTTGCGGGCCACTTTACTTTCGGATGTGTTTTTGGCTGCATGTAATTTTTAATGTATGATTGTTGACATCCGTGAATCCACGGGTCACTGTGTAAAGAAGACATCAAAAGACGCAGATTCATCCGGCAGTACAAACCACACGAGTCTGTTATTACCAGTGTCGCAGTTTCAGGCCATAAAGTAAAGCTGACTGTTAAAGGCATCGAGTATTATTAGTAATCCAGAAAGCACTGAACTGGTGATAACCTCTGTATGGTTCTCAAAGCCGTTTGAAACACAGAACAAACACAGTGAAACAGATGCTGAAATTAAAGCTTGTTTTTTTTTTTTGGTAATTTTTTCTACTCTTTTTGCAGGTAGTCGGGGAATTTCGCAGTGCAAGCAAAAATAATAATTATCATTTTTTTTTTTGGATTTGTGATTAAGTAGAGCAACTGGTCAATTGTAGAACATTATATGACAGATTAAGGACCAGGGGCAATCACATATTCTTTAAGATAATGAGAGGCATCACCCTCCACAAACAAATCCCACACGCATTTCAAGCCAGTTTTTTTCTGAAACATCTTGCTTAATGCCACTGTACTAGTACAGCCCATGATGTATTATGTGCCTGACTTGCATGTCACTTTGTCCGCTGAATAAATGAACGTGAATGTAAATGTGCTGCTTTGCGCAGCAAAACATGACTGTAATATGTTTCATAGCAACTGTCACTCAAGACTCGTGCAGCCAATGAATATTCATGCTGGGAGAGATAATCCTCAGAGGAGTGAGAGGTGAATATTTGAAAAAAGTAAAAGAATTTTTAAAAAGTTCTTAAATAATAAAAGTACTTAATAAATACTGAATTTATATATAAAATTGCTGTAAGGGGGTGTTTTAAATGACTTGCTGGCAATTAGTCTGTCCCTGTAACAAAAAAAGACTATGAAATCTCTGTTTTAGAAGTTTTAGAAATCTCCCAGTTTTCATCACACCACAAAGCACTCAAAAAAAAAAGAGTTAAACAGATTCAATCGAGGAGATTTCTAGGATATAGAAAAGGTGCCTGATGAATAACAACAGTCAGAATTTGCTCAAATGCCCCACCATGTAGTCAGTTTAAGTTTCAGCACCAAACTAGGAACCATTAGAAGAATATTAATTTAACAGCACTGTAAGATGGATTGGGGTTACAACAGAACAGAGTGAGTGTTTAGCTTCTTACTGGGAACTGTCAAGGATTTGACTTGTAGTATTTAAGCTTTGTTGCTGAAATGGTCCATGTTTCAGCCCCTCTTCCCCCTCCCCCGTGACCCAGAACGGAATAAGTGATTAGGTGACGGATGGATGCTCAGTTAAGAATTAATATTACAGAACACTACAGATATATCCAAAAAAACGAGTGTTGTTAACATCCTACACAACTGTAGCTAAAACGAATGCTGCAAAATTGTTAAAACTACATTTTTGATGTACATCAACAGCTGCTGTCTGTCTTGATCGTATCACATTAAAGACTTTTGATTTGAGCATTAAATGTGGTCTCTGTCGTCTCACCGCATTCAAAGCTTGCCTGAAACTTACCAGGCTACAGGCCTCACAAGCCAATGTTCCAGCCTGCAGCAGAGTCCAGGCTGACATCATGGCCGCCAGTCATGCTGTTAGATGGCAGTATTACCCATCTAACATCAGCGTCTTGTAACCAGTTTTATCTTCAGAGCTGAAGTGTTAAACGTCCAACGACTCCCAGAAGTCACAAGTCCTGTGCATGGCATCATTAAGTTAATCAGGGGCCGTGCCTATAAACATTGTCAAGGGTGACCTAATCAGTTTAACCAATGCTTACTCTTAATTCAATCTACCCATTCGGTAAAACTACCAGGAATGTACACATCATCTCACATTAGGAAAAATGTGAAGATTGAATCAGTTAGGATTTAGTCTTCATAGAGTTGCCATATTACATTTCCAAGCACAAATTGGATTAAAGCATACCAAGGACTGCGCAATTTTTAAATTGTATGAAAATCATTGGACTAGAAGGTGGAGAAGCAAATCTTAAAAAGCATTTTGATTCACGTGACAACGTAAGATAACGTTTGGCTAAAAAACTTATTTTGTCAACTAAAAATGTTGACAAAATAAATTTCTTAGACTGACAGGTACTATAGCAAAGATTTTTTTTCCCAAAATATTTTACCTAACTGGATAAAAAGTGCAATCAAATGAAAGCTTAAACGAAGATAAAAAAAACGTGTCCCCATGACATACCACAAAAAAGTTATTAAAACCTGATCTTCAGCATATGGCACAATGAAGTTCTTCAGTATATTTTAATACTGATGCACTACATTTTTATACTGACATGGTAAATGTTTACAAAACACATCTACTGTACACCGTGCAGCCATAACATTAAAACCACTAACAGGTGAAATGAATACCTCTGGGTAACACTTTACATTAACTGCACCTTTATAATGTCTTTATAATGCATTCATGGAACATTCAGTGCACCTTCATAATGCATTCATAGAACATTCATAAGCGGCATGTACCATAAGTATACCATAACATCCTAATATACCTAAGCAGCTTTATCAACTTCAATAACAAACATTATTTGATTATACTATTATCATATGATGTTTGTTATTAATGTGTAATAAAGCTGTTAAG
Organism: Hippopotamyrus pictus; assembly: GCA_026781145.1. NCBI lineage: Eukaryota > Metazoa > Chordata > Actinopteri > Osteoglossiformes > Mormyridae > Hippopotamyrus > Hippopotamyrus pictus. The sequence goes on along the minus strand of JAODLC010000045.1, from coordinate 8,092,554 downwards.
GTATTTTATGATGTTGAGGTATACATATGTGCAGCTTATGAATACTTAATGAAGGTGCACTGAATGTTCTACGAATGCATTATAAAGGCATTTTGAAGGTGCGGCTAAGTGCAACCTAGCATTGATTATCTTGTCACAGTGGCACATGTCAAGGGTGCCATCATAAATTAGGCAAGTGAACAATCAGTTCTTGAAGTTGATGTGTTGGAAGCAGGAAAAATGGGCAAATGTAAGGATCTGAGTGACTGGCAAGGGCCAAATTGTGATGGCCAGATGACTGGGTCTGAGCATCTCTAAAATGGCAGGTCATGTGTGGTGTTCCTGGTATACAGGGGCCAATACCTACCAAAAGTGGTCCAAGGAAGACCAACTGATGAACTTCCCATGGGGTCATGGACGCTCAAGGCACATTGATGTGCGTGGAGACTGAAGGCTATCCCGTCTGGTATGATCACACAGGAGACCTACTGTAGCACAAATTTCTGGAAAAAGATAATGCTGGCTATGATAGAAAGGTGTTAGAGTGCATTGGGGCTGGTCTGATTAGTCACGTATTTCTGTTACATCACGTGGACGGCTGGGGGCACCTGCGTCATTTTCCTGGGCAAGAGATGACACCAGGTTGCATTATGGGAAGAAGGCAAGCCGCAATGGCAATGATCTGCTGGGAAACCTTGGGTCTTGAAGTTCATGTACCACCTACTGAAACACTGATGTAGAGCAAGTACACCCCTCTTCATGGTAACGGTATTCCCCAATGGCAGTGGCCTCTTTCAGCAGGATAAGCCTGCCACGCTGCAGAAATTGTTCAGGAATGGTTGAGGAACATGAAAAGATGTTGACTTGGCCCCCAAATTCCCCAGATCTCAATCTGATAGAGCACCTGTGGGATGGGCTGGACAAGCAAATCTGATCCATGGAAGCCCCGCCTCACAACTTACATAGATACTAGTGAGGGGCAAATGAAGCTTCATGAACTATTTGTTGTATTTTCTGACCCCACTAGATGAATAAAAATCACCAAAAGATAATAATGGAACCAGACACTTGTCTGCCACACATTTTCTTTTGCCGTTATTTCCATACAGGCTTCGGCCTCCTGATAAATGCAGAATGACACATATCAAGGTCAAATCAATTTTTAGTTTTAGCCACTAGTTTGCAAAAGGGCTGAGAAAGGAAGTAGAGAGCAAAGGGTAAAGATTGTACAGTGAAGCACAAAAATTATAAATCTATTACGCCTGTATAGGCATGATCAATTTTTATATAAACAGCATTATATATGTATAGTACCAGTCAAAAGTTTAGATACACCAAACTATAGAAAAGTTTATTGTTCTACTCGCTATGTTTTAGGGTAATTTATAAAATAACATATATGCAATTATGCACTGATCAAAAAATTAAAAAAAAAAAAAAAAAAAAGCTGAGTGAGGTGCTTTGTGGGTCGGGACACAGAAGGTTGCTAGTTCAAATCCCTGAATTGGCAGAGTGATCCCACCATTGGGCCCTTGAGCAAGGCCCTTAACCCCAATTGCTTCAAGGCCTGGCTGACCCTACTGTCTCCTCTACGCCAGTCTCATGAGGTGGCCTCCTGGGATGCTCTTCCAGTTGAGTCTGCATGCTCTGTTGTTCTAGAGTTCTCACACATCCTGAGCTCTCACTGGCTGCTTCTTTGACTCTCTGGTCAAACTCCTCAAAAACCATTTCTAATGTGTTTAGGTCAACTGGCCAAGGTCATGTGATGCGACATTCTACACTCTCCTTTGTAGGCGGCTTTGCACGTCTAAACTTTTGACTGGTACTGTATGTCTATATATAACAGAGGGAGCAAACAGTTCCTTTTTTTGTAGTATTGGCTGCTGCCATAAACATTATCAAAACAAAGCGGGTTATGTGAGAACGCTGTTCCTTTTATCACTCTGTATACAAGTGGAGATTTCATTATGCTGGGGGAGAGGGGGGCGGCTAAGCCAAGACTGTGATTACCTACAACCCCGAGTTTAAGAGAGAGGCCTCAGAAGGGCCTCACTGCCGCTGAACCATAAACTGGGTCAGAGGTCACGGGAAGGTCACGCTGAAGTTGTGACTGACGCCCCTAATGCGCTGCTATGTGTTGACAATCCAACAGGTGGCCAGGAACCACTGCCCTCCAAGCCACAGAGCTATTTTTGACATCTCAGCACATTCCTGTCTCAGTAGCCTATCTGATTCCCCGTGTCTTTAGTTAGTTTAACTAACTGGTGGATATGCGAAGGAGAGCGGAAGGTGTGGTATGAGGATATTCAGAATGCTGTTAGAAGTTGGAATTCACTTATACAGTGTTGGGGAAGTTACTCACAAAAGTAATCCATTACAAAGGTGGAAAGTTCAGGCCCAGAAAGATTTCAACCAACCAACCAAGCAACCAACCAGTTGAGTACTCTGTGACTGTGACTCTTTATAGTCAACTGGTGGGTTGAAACAAAACCTTGGTCTGAATTTGTACCTTCTGGACCTGAACTTTCTGCCTCTGTCTGTAATGGATTACTTTTGAGAGTAAGTTCCCCAACATTGCACTTATATTTTAAATTATTTTTACAAGAAGGCATGATAATGTACATTTTTAAAATATTAAAAGCTGTAGGTAATAGACTGCGATGGTTTGGTGCCCCATCCTGGGTTGTTCCTTGCCTTGTGCCCATATCCTCTGGCATAGGCTACGGACCCCTCGCGACCCTGAATAGGATAAGTGGTTTCAGAAGATGGATGGATGGATATAAGTAATAGCCACCTTGGTTTACTATGTTTGTTAGAAGAAATGTGACTTGCGTTTCTTTGATAAACCCTCAAAATTAGCTCAAAAATATAACGAAACAGTAATTTAACTGTTTGTGCAGACACAACTGGACTTGGGGATATCATATTTTAAGGATGTCAGCACGTTCCTTGTTACTTATTTCAATATCTTCTCAGCATTTGGCTTTAATTTCCTAAATGCCATTATGAAAGCCAGCTCCACTCTGCCTTGACTAATTTCCGCTCAGCCTGACAGATCAGAGGCCTTTCCCACCAATGTTCCTTTCGGACCCACAAAGCCCCTCGTAATCCTGCTGCTTGTCTACAATTAATCTTTCCAGTTGCCACATTATTAACACCACCACCCACAGGCAGAGGAGGTCCACGCACCACCGGACGCTGCTCTCCCTGCCTGAGCGACGGGGACGTCAATCACGCGCTGCTCAGAAAGTCGCCCGCTGTCAACATCAGAGATTTTCATCCCCTTCTGTCTGCTGATCAAACAATTTATTCCTCAGAAGATTAATCCGCGACCCCTCCCCATTTCCTCCCCCCGGCCTTTCTCCCTTTTCACTTCTTTCAATGACCCATCCTTGAGATGAGAGAGGATGTTGTCGATAATGGGAATCCCCCGAAACAAAGTTAAAGGAAAACTAAATGTAAATCCCAGCTGTTATCAGCGCTTTCTTGGTTACGGCCTAGTGGACAAGGCACCACTTTGATCACCGCCCTTAAGATTTTACACAAACATAATCAAAAGGCGCGAGTTGCTTTAGGCTATAGAAATTGATTCATTTCAGAGTGGTGAGCTCACAAACAGTATTAAAAAAGCTCCTTTGCATTGGTATTCACTCAGTAAGCCTTTCCTCGGAGAGAGACCAGTTTTTTTTTTGGTTTTTACTTTTCACGTGGAAATAAAATGGATCAGATTAAGAAATATGGAAAATATGCTGTTAGGAAGAAGTGTTTACAGTATCCATGAAAGACAGCGCACTCAGATTCCACCACACACACACACACACACACACGCACACACACACACACACACACACACACACACACATATATATATATAGCTGCGTATGTACTAATGCCTTCACTAAAAATTGTGAAGTAGTGGTATTATTGCACTGTAAGCAAACAACGGAACATTAAAAATTAAATACACTGCAAAGATAAAGATACAAGAAGCTTTCATGTATATATACATGTATATACATATATATATAGATATCTGTACACACACATAAACACACATATATATATGTACATACAGATTTTAAAATTACAAGTCAAATATAAAAAAACATACTTTCACTTATTTTTGTGCATGTACTGTATTGTCTGTCTTGCCTGAAATGTGTATACTCTTGCATTTAAGGTTAACCCATTAATGTGCATCATGACTTTTCTTTTCTTTGTGCAAAACAATTCAGTTTACAGAAACCCCATTTCCCCATACTTCACAGGCAGATCATTTTCTGCACCAAATTTAATATATATGCATAGTCATTGACCACTTTGATTTAAATGAACAATGTTTTTGTTTCAGATAGTAGGCCGCTGCCTTCTACTCGGCTTGGTTTAGACCAAAGGTGATTTAAAAACAGTTATCTATCCCTAAAATTCAGATACATTTCCTTCATTAGACAGGACCCTCAGCAGGTTAATGGTCTGACAGATGCTTTTTCCCTGTTAATTAAATTAACTTGACATTCACAGCCTTCTCGGCTCGGAAGGTGCTGATTATCACTGCAGCTGCCTTCAGTCCCTGCTCTGAGCAGATGGGGGTGCTGTAGTGTAATCTATTTACTGCGCTAACGTGCCGTCCAGGGGAGGCAACTCATCAAGCTGAGCATTGTTTTAATTTGCTGGGCCTAAGGCATATGCTGGGTGTTCAGATCATTATTGTCTTTATATACTGTGAGTTATCACTGCAGTTTATGATAATGCCCCAGAATTTACAAGCTAAAGAACAAGAAATCTATAATAATGGGTTTTACAGAGAATGCCATGGAAGCTTTTGCCCCTTTGGGAATCTGCTGTCTGAAAATCATTTCTCTGTTAAATGTCATTATGAAATATGGCTCTCCGGCTGGAACATACCTCATGCGATCTTAAATTTTTTTTCCCCTTTATCCCATTTATTTATTTATTTCACACCAATAAATCCATAGGTGCTCTCGACTGTCACTGGATATTAATCATCGCGGACGAAGAGTCAAGCTGCAGTTGCCTCTTCTGGGATGCAGTTTAAATGCACAGCCCCAAAATGGCGCAACTCCTGCGGCGATGGATGCTTGGTAAGGAAGTTTGCTGCGACATCAGGTCCTCGTCTGACAAGTGGTTCCCGCCGACTGTCCGTGCCGATGCCCCTTCCCCTCACCCTCCGTCCCTCCAAACTCATCAGGAGCACAATTTAATTACAGCTGGAAAAAGTGTAAACAGCACTTCTTTTTATCTCCTTATACATCTGGACAAGTAGACAATGTGCTAAAACGAAATAAATCTGCCCTGACAGCCACATCAAAGGGTTCAGCTAAAGGCTTACTGCTACTTAAGGCACAGGAATGTTGTTGCTAAGCATCAGGCTACAACCGATCAGCCCCTAAAGATGGACCTTTTTTTTCCTTTAAGAGGGAGATGGGGAAAAGTGAAAGAGTGGGAATTTGACAGTGAGGGTACGTTGGGGATTCGAGGGGATTTTGTAGCTTAAAGCAATTGTTAGCAAATACAAGCTCTTTTTTGTTTTCTCTTGACACCACTACCCCCTTTTTGGTTCCAGAAGACTTGTATACAAATTTCTTTTGAAGCATTTTCTTTCCTGAAGGGTTATATCAAGAATATGCTTTTTTATCTTTTAAAAAAAGTGAGCACCTGCTATACACAGACACAGATCGTAAGTCTTACTCAGTTTTGTCATTATTTCATTGACCCACTTGCAATACAAACATATATGCAACTCAATAACCTTCCGGAAAGATCTTCCATATGATTCCAAATATCAGACTGTTAGCCTGCAGTAAATAAACTAGTTTCACACTGCTAATAGTTTAATATTGATTACTCTATTTTTAACATATAAAGGCAACAGGATATTCCCAAATATAGAAAGAAACGTTGTGGTTTAAAAATATAACTTTGTTTTATTGTACAATATGTATACAACCATCATATTTGGTTTAAAACTGAAAAAAAAAATAACAAAAAACAAATTATAAATATAAAATATCAGTTTTATTCTGCAATACTGGAAAAGGCAAAGATCACCGAATAACAATCCACCACAGACTGACTAAACTCAAAAGGTTTTAAGTTAAATTTCTATGGTTAACACATTTAAACTTCAGTTTTTAAGGTAAACATGCGTAAAGAACGCGTGAGGCAATGGTGTCACACTTCAAAGTTAACTGGTTGGGGTTTGAAACAGAGGTGTTCGTCCAACAGGAAAAATGTTATGCCTGTATTTAATGATTTACCAGTTCTACTTGACTGAACTTTCACTCAGTGAATAGATTGTTTGACCACTGATCACGGGTTAAACAGCTTTTGTTTCATGGTTGAGAAGGAGTTGGAAAATACATTGCCGTCCAGCAATGTATGTGCAGCCCGGCCTGGAGTGGCCACGCGATCATGAGGCTGAATTCTAAACTCTCTGACCTTTCCAATGAATGCGTTTTACAGCTCGCTGCTAATTTAGGCAGCCCTTTAAAAAGACAAGCTCAAATATTAAATGAATGCAAGAATGCAAAATTTGACACAATAATTTGATTCTTTGGAGGGAGGTGAAAAGATGAATAATTCACCTGATCTGTAGAAACACTGGAAGTTGTGTGGTGGGTATATCCGACCGCAAACACTTTCAGGGGGAAAAAACGGCATTTTAGGCAATTTTTAATTTCTTTAAAATGTATGTTTAAAAAAAGATTTATTTTATATATTGTCAACTCATCCAGAGTGACATTTATTACAATGGATAGTAATAGTAGCTGTCACATAATAAAGTGTAACACATTTCAAATGGTGTTTTCATGTGAAAATGTTTTGCGAGACACTTTTTCCTTCCATTTATATACTTTAATGAGGCGTATAAGAAAGATCTATGGAAATGGAAGAACACTTTCTTAAGGGCGATGATCCACTCTGTCGTGAGTGGCCATTTAAAAACAAAAACCGTACATAGCCTCCTGCCTGATTATGGCTGATAGTTGAACCTTGGGCTTTACTACATCCAATAAATGACATCCAATGTAGACCGTAAACGGGGGAGGGACGGTACCCTAAGCAACACAGCAGCTTTGGAAAGTCCACAGTTGTGATGTTAAAAGTTAAAAGTGACATCAAACTGCTTTCTTCCCCCCCACTATGTCTAGGGGAGTATGGAAAATTCAACACAAATAAAGAAACACTGACAGTTTTCTGCTTGTGGTGTTCTTTTAATGGCAAGCAGAAAACAAAAGGCATAAAGTGCTTGAGAGAAATCTCACTCTGTGCCGTGAAGGCGATAACGACCAGAATTAGCACGCTACGGAGAGCCTGGAGCAGGCTTTGTTTACATCGACATGATGGAGCGCCGCAGATTAGAAAATGTTTTCTGTCCCTCTCCTTTCAGAAACAGATGTTTATTACCTTTGAGTTTGGATGGTTTGAGATGGAATGAAAACAAAGACATTTCGCCGAAAATAACAAATCGCGTGACACCAATTATGTTGTCCCAATCAAAATAATAAATTAGCACCATTCATGATATAGTTGAGAGTAATGGTCATACTAAAAGTGGGTAAACATTTAACATACTTATATTTCTGTGCCCTTAATGGATATTTGCATCCAAATGATCTGAAAAAGAAAAATTGAATTTTCCCTTTTGCCTACTCAAGACATCCCACACAGATACAAATGCCGGTTCGAAATCGTGACATATGGTGAAGCCTGCTGAAACTATTAGAAGCCGAATTTGATGTCAGAAATGTTTTCATGTGTGTGGAATATTTAATAATTGAGGTTTCGCTGAACAGAAGTGTCACGCCTGGTTATCTGGATGATTTTTCCCCTCCAATTAGATGCTTGGAGACATTTGAAGAGAACTCACAGGCGAGATTTTGAAGTGACATGTGAACTTTTAAAGGAAATTAGTTCTTCACACAAGTGAAATATGATGGTTACTTAGCAAATCAGTATACAGTCCTTTGAAGTGTACATTTGACTTAGACCTCCTATGAAGACTACCGTTTTTCTTACTCAGTCAGCTTTAGTCGAGAAGATCACAAGAGAGACGGAAACTAATTGTGACTCAGGGAACATGAAAAAGCTGAGGTACTGAAATAATGAAGTTTCTTCTGAATAGCTGATGTACTCTGGGTAGATCTGAAGCAATAGCAAACACCTCTGATTATTCATTCCAGTCTGGAATAGTATGCTATTCTAATATTATATAATGGTCAACAAGTCTGCAGCTCTCTGTTTGTGGACTCTGCCTCTACTCTTTTTGTGCGAGTTCCCTCCGCTACAAACCATTTAGACGAATTGCTGACTAAACTTAGCTTAAGGTGTGATTGTTTTGTCTAGGTCATGTGATCGATCCCAACCACCATGTGACCCTGTTTTGTGTCCTCATCTATAATGCACTATAAATACCTTCATAATGCATTATAATAGTCAGCATAAGCCATTATAATGCATTATGAA
>JAODLC010000045.1:8041156-8070604 GCA_026781145.1 Hippopotamyrus pictus | reverse complement strand
GATAGAAAGGTGTCAGATCACACAGTGCATTGCTGCGTATGGGGTTGTGTAGAGTCGGAGTGCCCCACACTGACCCCTGTCTACCACCGAAAGTGCCTGCAATGAGCATATGAGTGTCAGAGCTGGACCACTTAAAAAAGTACTGTAAAACAGCTGAATGGAATGGATTCGTAACGCAAATTTACACAAGCAAATGCTAAATCTGCTAGTGTTTAATGCTAACATAGCACAGCGATTCTCACAGATGTGCTATCAGAAATTAGCACACAGTAAAAAACAAAACAGAAAAAACTGCACATAGTAAATCACGATGTACACCGTGTGAACTGTATATACAGTACTGTATGCATCTCTTTGGTTTTACGTCACTGTCGATCTTCGAACCCGGCCATTCTGCAGTGCAAAACCGACGCAAACTGGAACCATGCTGTAACTAATCTCTCTCGGCAGTAGGCTACAGCCCGTGTATACCAGTGGAAAAGCACACTGGCCTCCAAATTCCCCAGATCTCGATCCGATCGAGCGTCTGTGGGATGTGCTGGACAAACAAGTCCAATCCATGGAGGCCTCACCTCACAACGTACAGAACTTAAAGGATCTGCTGCTGACGTCTTGGTGCCAGATACCACAGGACGCCTTCAGAGGTCTTGCGGAGTTCATGCCTTGACGGGTCAGGGCCCTGTTTTGGCAGCATTAGGGGAACCTACACGACAAAAGGCAGGTGGTTTTAATGTTATGGCTAATCAGTGTATATACAACAGGTATTTTTCATTGTAAATATGTACTGTAAAGCCTGCATATAATATCATATCATGCCCAAAATATAATGACAAATACTGCTATATTCCTTTGAATCAAAATGATAAGAGAAAATGCACAATATGGGGCTGGGGGGGGGGGGGGAGATAAAAATACATTAAAGGACTTGTTTGGTACTAATGTATCTTGCCGACATATATATTTTTAACTTGTGAATTATCAATGGATATTTATTTACCGGGATTTATTAAACGTAGGAAACAGCGCACTAGCATGATGACTGCCAGCTATCGTTGAGGTTTATCTGTCACATACCATGATGGTTAGTAACATAAAGGAGTTTAACGCTTCTCTTCAAACACTGTTTATCTCTAACCAAACATTTACCCAGTCCTGACCTCATATTGACCACAAGCATTCCATTCGGTTTTGCTAAGGAAAAGATACGGTTGCAGTGAGTGGCTATAGGAATAACGGGCTGTTTACTCTTCAAAAAGCCTGTCGTAAGGTTTTAGGCAGAGAGAAGCCACACGATGTCTATAATTATTTATTAACATGCTGTATATGTTATGATACTCAGGGCTCACCCCAGCCTCGTAAGACACGCCCCCCCCCCCAAAACCCCCGCGTTCCTGACCGGCATAAGCAGTGGAAAAATGGAGGGATGGATGGCAGTTCAAAACAAACAATAAAACTTAACATAACTGCTTTCACTGCTGTTACTAGAAATTGAAATAACACAGTTTAATCCAGAAGAACTTCGATACCATTTATTATCTCCGACTAGTGAATGTGAAAGATTTGAATTAAATGGGTAGCTTGACAAGTGAGTGAATTAGTAAATTTGTATTTTTGACCTACTGTGTCCTGCTGGTGTCCTAAGAGAACTTTCGCATTACACACTTCCTCCACACTGCTGCCATCAGCCAGATATGCAAATGTCGATGGACACAACAGGACACACTTTCACCTCCAAAGCTTTGCAAAAATAAAAAAATAAAAAGCTTGGCGTCCTGAACAATTCTGCAAAACGAAATACAATTTAGAGTGAGGATTAATATTCCTCATGCAAAATAAATATTCTGCTTCCAGTAATTAAAACATATGTCACTGGGGTATGGTGCAGCTGAGGGAATGTATGCAAACAGTGTTCAACATTTCGATCTCAGCCGCAGTTTGAGTGCTCGAGTTACTTGTTCAGGAAGCTGCATGCGCTCCCTCTGCTTCTTCAATGGAGGCAGAACTCCAGAACTAGAAAACTAATTGAATGTAACCCGTGGATGTTGCAGTGGATGGTGCAACAGTACTGGAAAAATTTATGGGAACTGGCTGCAGTAAGGGCTGACATCAGATTGTGTTCTGCATGTGTTATGGGCACCGTCAGGGTTATGAGGGGCTATCCAGGGCTATCAGGGCAATGTTCTTGAAAAGCACAGAATCAGCTGAGGGATTACTCGTAGATTTAAAATATCTGAGATCAGATAGTCTGCTACAACATACTAATCCCATGTCATCCATTTTAGGATATCTGAAATTAAACAGCACCTTAGGTACAGTATATGCTTAACTACTAATTCATATAACTTGTCTTATTTTTAGCTGTTTTGTCGAGCAAACAGCAGGGATTTACTCCCAAAGTACTTTGGGACAAGAACTCGATGCAGGTGAAATAAATAAATAAGCAAACAAATAAAAAAGTAAAACACCAGCCATCAGCCCTGCGGTGTATGTTACACCTGTAAAGGAGCAGGCAAACTCATTTCAGTCAATCACATCCTTACAAGGCCGATAGATGACCTCTGAATAGTATGAAATCCACAAAGCATTAGTCACAATAACAGTCTGTAAATCCTTTTGAAGGATATAACTGAGCCGGCTCTGGGTGACAGGGGCTGCCTGGCCTGTAAATCTGCTTTTTTTTGATCTCTTCATGGAGATGAAAGACCAGTGCTGACCTGGATTACGCAGAACAATTACGCTTTATAAGGAAACGTACCAGGTCAGAGTTTAGAGAACCCTAATTATTACCAATTAGCTACATTTTCAGACATACTGAAATAGCCGGGGCAATCCTCTCAAACACTTGGGCTTCCCTTTATTCAGCCAAAGACCTTATATAATGGTTTGAATTTTCCAAAAGGCCTGTTAAGGTCAGGTGACCATTTCTAATTTACAGGATTGGTAGCGGACGCAGCCTTTATCACTGGGGAAGCACTTCAGACAAATTTGCATTGTGAAAAGCTATCACTACCATGCTAAATAAATACTGTGTTCAGAAGTATCTATACACATGTGATGTTACACCATGCATAGGAAAAGGACATAAATACAGACTAACATTTGTCTTTAGACACTGACCAGATATTTTGTGTTCTCACTGTTACATGAATATCTGAAAATAATGCTTTCAACACACAATTGTATAAATCAACTTAATGGCTAAATAATGTAAATCGTTTGTACATTTCGTAAGTTCTTAAATATCATCTTTGCGGAATGGAATTAAATCATAAGGAACATTTTTGAATCAAAGATGAAAAACCTTTCTCTTTCATAAAGATAACATCCAGTATGAATGATTAAACAGGTGGTTTACTATAGAAATTCTAGATGATTTAATGATTTAGCTTGACTAGCGTCAGTCTTTCACATTATTAAAATGATCTAGAATATTCATTCTGTGTTGGTTTTATTGATGAATGAAGTCTTGGGATCTGTTCTTTTTGGTCGTGATCTAAGATGTTGAGCCAAACCATTCCTATCACCAGCCCATTCAAACATGCATCACAAAGCCATATCCTACTGGCATGGAAGCAATCCTACACGCTAAGTGACTGCTTTAAACAATTGTAACAAAACGAAGAAAAAAAAAATAACTCGGTGTACTAAAACATGCAATGTCACTCTGCCAAGAAACGTTTCCTGTGATGAGAGAGGCTAACATTAGCTGTCGGGAAGCAGTGCTGTCATTTGTCAATGCCTGGCTTGGTGGCACGCCCCATGGAACTGAGGAAGCTTTGTGTCAGCTGGCACCCAGCTCTAAACTGTCCAGAAAAAGCTCAGCGGTGCATCTTTAGCGACATGCGCTTTTGATGAGGCTACAAATGACCTTGACAGCAATGCTGAACATTAGCGGGCTGCTTCTCTGACAACTGTTTTCAGACGCTTACAACAAGCTGGTTTTCGCATCCCGGATCCCTGCTGAAAGAAAACCGCGCCTCCTTCACTCATTGCCCATCAGGAGAGCACTTTTATTTATTTATGAGGAGCACGGGAGAGAGACTCCACATGCAGGGTGGCATCAAGACGGCTTCTCAGGGAACACAAGACCCTCACAGCCTCAGCAACTGAGGGTCCTGCCTCAGGCAACTGACACGCCTCCTGAAATTCAAACACATGATGATTCTAACACATATTATCTGCACAACCCCCGAATCTAACCCTGGGTCCATTTGTCACTTATCGCTTACAATTGTAAGTATAGATGCTCCTCGCGTTACGATGGTTCGACTTGCGATATTTAGACTTTACAATGGTATGATAGCGATAAACATCACGACAGTCGTCAAGCTTTGAATTTTGATCTGTTCCTGGGCTAGCGGTATGTCACTCGATGCTTTCTACTAATGCCAGGCCATGGCAACGTCTACACAGCCACGTTTCCAGTCTCTGTAGCGATCGTGAGCGTCAACATCTTATACAGTGTTTAACGACGTATCGTACGGTGTTTTTCCTCAGTGTGATTTATCATATCATATTCGACTTACGATATTTTCAATTTAAGATGGGTTCACTGGAACGTAACCCCATTGTTAGCCGAGGACCATCTGTAGTTTCATTAGCTACTTCTGAAATTCTTTGCAATGCTAATCCTTAAACAATCCTTTAGTGGATGTCTTAAACACACAATAATCTGCATAAAACTATATACACACATACACACACACAAATATAACATGTCTCTGTTCGCACATCACTCCTTGTCTACTAATGTCCTACTTGGAACACTGGAATTCCCAGGGTCGAATCAGAGTCCAGGGCCTTTTATTGTAATCAGCCTTCATTACAGCCCTTTTGATCCTTTACTCTCCTTTGTACGGCACACTTCATCACCTCGATTTTCCGTCATAATTGTACGTGAAAGATATCCCCTTTGATACTGCCTGGATGCCGAATCTGTATCGGGAAGAGTGTCGAAAAGCGTCATGTGCGCTGTCTGCTTCAGAGGGGAAAGCCGGTGCACCTTGGGAAGACATAGATATGACATATCTATCATCCCTTTGCAGGATACGAGTCGTTCTGTCAACCTAATAGCGAAGGGCTTCGCATGGTGGGGCAGTAAGTGCTGAGAGAAATTTGCAGCACGCCACAAACTGTCTGGCAGCTCACGCTCCCAGGCTGTGTCCCCGTCCCTCTGATAATTTGCAGACGGTGCTCCTCTGGGCTCTTCACTTGGCTCGCGGGATTGGCTGTACCACATCCCCCCCAGCCCCCCCTCCCTGCCCCCTTGCCTCGCTGTCAGTCAGGTGTGTCCATCCCCCATCACCTGCTGACAGCCCTGCATGCTTTTCACTCATGCCCCGCCCCTCTGCTCTCAGCACCGCTTGACCACTGATGAAGACGTTAATTTCATACTCGATAACCTTGCTACCAAAATAGCCTTTCTCTCTCTCTCTTACTCCCTTCCTCTCTTCTATGTGCAGGCGAGGAAAAAGGAAAAAAAAAAAAAACAATCTATTTATTTTTCTAGTAGCCTGTCTCCTGGCTTTCAGAATGCCATGTTTGAGTGAGCAGAGCTGTCTCATGTCACTGTCAGACTGTGCAAATCCTGAGTGAGTATTTAACCTTTTCAATGTGATGCCAGTAAAACCATTTATTCTAATGCATTATCACTGACTGCCGTATAAGTCAGAGAACTTAGCAACAAGCTATCACTGCACTGACATGTTGTGCTCTACAAACGTGTGATTTCGCAAGACTGAAAAAACAGGCCTCTCATAAATCTATGATAAAGAAGTTAATTCTGTGCGAACTAGCATGATTGATTAAGATTGTGTGTTTGATTTTATAGTCATTCAATTTCCTTTAGTGTACTGTGGATTGTGTCACAACGTAGTCCTCAAATGATCTCAAATGACTAAGAAAAAAATCTTTCTAAATAAATTATGTTCTTTGACGATTCTGGTTAATGGCATAATGCAGTTTTTCTCTTTAACCAGATGGGCACAGATGGCCAATTTAGAATGACTATGGATTTATTAGGATTAATCTGGTGGGGTGTACCACATGACATGTACATTGAATTATTGTACATTGAATAAGTAACTTTTAGGGGGTGGAGAGCGTTTATCATTCAAAGCTCATAAAACGCAAACTAACAAATAACAAAAATGTAGTTGTACACACGTCATCAATTACCTTTGGCACAGACTCTGAAATATGCTAAAGCTGTGGAAGGATAGATGAGCTCTGTACCACTGAAAGGAAACAGATCTCCTATCTGGCGTGGCGCTATTTACTGACATTAAGAATGATAATATCCATCACCACGCTGCCATGGGCCCAAGTGGGCTGCGGGGAGAACAAAGACTCCTCTGTCACCCGTTTGATACGGTTACAAGGAGATGTTGATGTACCTGCCATTCAGCTGCAAATAATGTCATCGGTGTTACAGCAATATCTGGGCTTTTAACTCTAACGCTGATGAGTAAAAGCCTTGTTTTTTCCTTTTTTGTTTCCTCTTTGTGGAACAAGGTGATCAAAAGGAGTTAATGAGGTAGGACTGGGAAACAGGATAATATAAACACACATTCCACCTTTAGCTTATGACCTAACCTTTACGTCTCACTTAGCTAGTTAACAGTTAAGCATCAATCATGTCTTATGGGTTGTAGCCAATCTAATGATAGCAGCAAAGTTAATTGTAACAATACCACGCCAACTCCGCAGCAAGCTGAACTATCCCAGGTGATTTTCAAATTTCAGGTTGTCCCTGAAAATAAACAATAAGGCTCATGGCTTTATAAAACATGCAAAAATGTGTGCTTTTTTTTTTTTTTTCTTCTTCAAATTTCTGTCTGACAGTTATTTTTAGGAGTGACATCGTTGTAGAAATATGACAAAAACCATAAAACATGAAGTAAATGAGCAAGACAAAGTTAAATTCACATGTCTCTTACAATCATGACAAACTATTCAATAATTGCACAGTAAAACTGTCTACAACAATTTGACGGCAATATCGGATCTATGTTAGATTAGCTTAAGTTTACACCCATGCACCCATATTATATATCAAAAACTTTATTAATATAAACAGTTTGGAAGCTGACTGACAGCAGTGAGTGACATGTAAGTTAACTGTACAGCTAAGGTCAGTCACTGGTTTATGACTGTGGGACATGTCTAACGAGTCCTGCGACTAAATGGTAAAGATTAAGATTTAAGATTTTTAAACAGACATTTATAAATGAATCATTGTCATTCATTGACACACAGTTTCAAGGTTTATTTTACCATTAAATTCTTTATGGGATATATCATGTAAAACCTGTAAAAAATATACCTATTGCAGCCTTAGCTACAAAGTAAAAAAATAATAATAAAGTTTAGTTAGTTATGGCGGTGACTACCCAAAATTAAGTCAAGTTTTCAGCTCTTAGCTAACTTCGATTATTAGTCGAATAATCTGTTACTGTCGAATGTGATCGGCATCTCAATATAATTTTGTATGAAGTTTCTAAATTTCACTGGGAAAATCTCGCACTTAAATGCTCTACCAATGCATTTTCATTTAGCGTAACTTCAGAAAATGAAATTGTTAATGAGATCGTTAACTTGAGCACAAAAATATTAGCCATACATACAGGATGACTTTGAATCGCAAATCATCGTACTGTGCAGCACATGTACCCATACAAGAACCAACAGGCTTCTGAATTTTCAGAAACAAAATGTATTCAAATGAATGACCTGAACTAACTGGAGACAGTATTTTAAATAGCTAACCAATTAGATTACAATTGCAATTACTATTAAGTGTATAATATTACTATGAACTCAATTAATATAACACAATTAATTATCTTAATGAAAACATGCTTAATAATATGTTCATAGTCTAAAATTTGTTTACATGGTAAAATTAACTGCTACGTGAGGTGCGTCTAAATGAGGCTCTGTTATTAAACCGAGTTATAACAACATTTAATAATGACAGATTTAGTGTTGCAGAGGACGATGATTTCATTGATGCTATCATTCTAATAAATACGAAATACAGCTGCATGTGGCCGGAGTCCAGGCCTGGAGTTATGCTGCTTGTGATTTTTAACAAACATCCTCCACCCCTAGTGTATGAAAGAGGAGAATCCATCAATGATGCCCCAGCCACACCTGTCTGGCCTATTTATCAGGTGCTACCAGGATTTTTTGCACAGCAACGATCAGATTCTTTATTGAAGAGTGTCAAGTCTGTTAAAAATCACTCCCTGCCCATGTACTTGAAGTAGCCTCACTTCCTTCAATACAGGGTCTCAATGGGCTTCCGTCTGATGGGTTATCACACTGAGAAAAAAAACAAATAAACGAATAAGCAAATAAAAAAACGGTAAAACCCAGCTCAAAACGTAATAATCCACAATCCTTGGCTAAATATCTGTACAGGGTAGTTGATTGAGAGAAAAGTGGAAAGAGAAAACCCTGAAAAATGGATTGGACGAAATACTACAGCTTTCGCATTTATTTATTTTCTTTTTTTGTAAAGTAGTGGACACTGTCACTTTAACGGTTAATAATTAGGCTCCCTTCTGCCTTAAAACAGGGTGCTAAGATGCAAAAAGCGGCCAGTAAGTGTGTTAGCTATACTTGCCACTGTTATAAATAGTTGAAGGGATGATTAATGGGAACAGGACAGGAAATAAAGCAGCAATCGGAACGGAAACAATGCCAGCCCACACAGCTGCCCACAAATACAAGACGAGCTCTGTCCAAGGATACAACTGAAGAAAGTGGCAAAGAAACGAAATAAATAAATAAATTTAACGGACAGCTTGTGAGGACATTATAGACCCTCTCGGGCGTTTTCAGTTCTTCATTAACATTTTGGCATGCTGAGCCGAAAGAGGTCAGGCAGTTTTCAAGCGCACATTACTGAGGAGAATGGACATTCTTTGGTGACACTGCAAAAAGAGTGTGAGAAAGGAGGAAAGACAGAAGGCCAGAAAATAACTGTAACCAGAACCTACAATCCTCTATTGAGAGACAGACCAACACCGACTTGCTTTAAAATTGGTCTTGCCACTAAACAAAAACAGGTTCAGAGTAACCGTAATAGGATAACATAGGTTTTACTATAAAACAAAGGTCTTAAATATGAAATATGATTCATATGAGTCTTAATCACAGGAGTATCAATACGTTTTTGGTGTGTAACAAATTTTAAATGACAGTGGTAAGGAAACAATATTTTAAAGACAAAAGTAATTTTATTTCAGCTATTTCATTACATTTGCTTTATTTGCTAGCATTTTTTAGAATCACTAACAAATGGATCAGTTTGCCTGTAGTGACAAAAACTTTACAAATGTAAGTAATGCATTTTAACTAATTACAAATCGATGTCAATGTTGTTCCTTTATGACTTACTAACTAATATATTTTAACATATTTCTAAGCAAAGTATTTTGACCACCAAAGACAAATTTTGTTTCTCTACACTTTTCTTATTTATTTCATTTATACGAGTAAAATCTCTTATATGATACTAAATCACTGTCTTCTACAGGTTTATTTGTCACTGCATGTGCAAAGGAAAAATGTTCAAGTTTCATAAACATATGCTGTGTTCTGCATCAGGCCCAATTATCCAACACATTTTCTTTGTATGCAGGTGCTGTGGGCCTCATCTTTTCATTAAATCTGCCTTTTACTCGCCCAGCGATTTTCTATCCTCCCCAAACACCAAAGCTGGCCCTTTTAATGTCGCTGACAACGGGTCATTTGCACCCATATACGTCCTGTCTCCCATTATTCTGTGGCAGCTGCTTGCTGCCAAACATCTTGATGCCGCTGATGGTCATTTCTTTGAGAAGTCCTTCCTGTCTCAACACTATATTTTTCTTCTTTAAGACTCTCTCGGAGAAGACTGTCATTGTGCCGTCCTTGGTCCAAAGTGTTATTTAACTTCTGACACAAGCCAACTGCTGGAATCTGATCATCAGTTTTGAAATCAGTAATTTCCTTGAGCAATATTCACACATTCATCATAAGTAATAGCCGTTCACTACCTTCGTGACACAGTCTATTCTTCAAGAACAAGGAACTGTGTTTTCGTAAAATAAAATGCCACGCATTGTCAAAATCCAAGGGCATCGTACTTCAAAAATAACTGGAATCTGGAAACTTTTGAGAAAACCAAAACTAGGCAATAAATCAGCCCCGTGGCGCCTAGCTAAGAATAAATAAGAAAAAAATTGGCCAAGCAAACACCTACAAAGGAGAAGTTATAGAAACTCTAAAGAGAATAAAATACAGAATGGAAAATACATAAAAACATTTAAGTAAGTATTTATGCTACATTATAAATTCACATATTTCTAAATATATACAGAAAATCATCATTACTCCCTTTTTCTGTGGATAAACTTTGCAGCAAAAATTTGTTTATCTACTGGAGATTTGTGGTAAATTTTTTCAGCGAAAGCAAAAGTGTTAGAATAGAAATTTGCATGACAGCTATGCGAGAGAGATCTTAACTTGCGTAAAACATGATCGCATAGCCTGAAGTCACAGTGAACAAAAAGATAAAAAGTCACTCACTTGTATCTAGGTAACTACAAGAGAGTGTGAGATGTTTGAGATTTAGAGTATTGACTCTGAAAAACTGTCTGCATGATTAAGCTAGCAACTGCAAGCTATTCAACTGCTTTTTCTGTTCATTTAAAATTTCTGCATAACTGTTGTGCAGAATACTGTTGACCATCTTCGGCTAATAATTAATATATAAACATTTTTCATTTGCTAACTGAATACAAAGCACTGCAAAGAGAAATTACTGAGAGGTGGAAAATACCTATGAATAGTAAGAAAGGTTTCCTCCAGATTCTCATTTGTTTTGTTCACATATAGTAGATACACTGCCTTAGAATATTTAATAAAGCATAATCCATAGAGCTCAGCTTTTCAATTTCCAATTGTTAACAGCAATAATTTTGATCAAAACCACATGAAAATGATATCAAGGCAGTATTGTCTCTAGTATCAAAAAGTATTGAACAGAGGAAAACAGACAGCATTCTTTAGTATTGCTTTGAGCAAACCTAGATGTCAAATGGACTGGCTTAGTTGATGCTACTGATACTGCAATGAAACATACATGACTCGCAACAGATGAGTTACTTTATCACTGCATAAAGCCAGTTTTTGAAGAGGTTTACCAGATCAGATGCAGTTTGCTAACCTTCAACAACTGTACAGTGAGGGAAAATTTGCAACAGGTCTTGGAAAATTAAAATGCTAGTTTTATGTTGCTTATTGTTTTACCATTTGATTGTTTATTGAGAAACAATGTGTTACGGTGTTTGCCAGGCCAAAGCATCTGAAACTTAATGGGAGAAAACAAGGACCACATCCCGTTTAAATAAAGACACCTCTTCAAAATTGTAAACAATAACATTTAGCTAGTTTTAACGATACTAAAATGAGTACAGATAGCGAACGATATTGTGCTGAAAGAACTTGTACATAAGTTATGCTCTAAATTCAGAAATAGGACATTATTTATGGGTCATTCATATTTGGTTCAAATAAAACAAGTTATTAAATTTCTTTATAAACTATAGTGAAACCTATAATATTTTATGTGCGATTCATTTAAACAACAGCAAAAATAAGAGCCATTTCTGTTTGAAATCCCGGTCATAAATAAAATAACCAAGTATCCATTTTAAAGCATGGAGAGGTATAATTATACTGTAACTCAAGACTCCTACATGTCTTGGCCATCGACCTAAGAGGCAGGAGCCAAGTGCTTTCAACAGAGCAATGGGCCTGTGCAGCCAAAAATGTGGGGTGAAAGAATGGGAGTCAGACACTTACAGCCTGATGAGGGAGCTGGCAGATAACTATCAGACTTATCACTTCACTCTACACACTGGAGCCTAAACAAGTCTCTGTTTTCATTTCCATATACGGTGCTCTGTCTTTTGTTCTGACAGAGATAAGATGTATAAATTATGAGCAGCTGACAAAGTATACTCCAGAGCCTGAGGCGGTTCATCAATCATGTTCTGCATGTCAGCAGGTAACTGATGTGGTCCCTACAGGCACATCCCATTTTAGGTGAGGGGAGAGAAGAATTAAAGCTGCTGTCGAAGTCTTGGGTACAACTGCTGATCCGTATTTAACAATCTCTTTAAAGAAATAACAACAACGACATCGTCAACAACAACAACAACTACAAGCTTGAATCCATTTTGGCTCGCGCTTGCCTCAGCATTCCACGGGTAAAAGTTTTGTCTTGCGGACACGCGCGACCAAAATTCCACAATGGCAGTCAAAGAGCGGATGGAGACTGAGGCCCCGGTCTAGAAGGGCCAGCGGTAGACCACCCAGTGTCTGTTAGGGAGGAGTCCCAGACACGGTTTTCATTTTTTTCCCCCCTCCCACTCGCTCTCCATTGTCTGCCTTGGACTTCAAAGACAGTCAGTGATATTCTGCAGATCCTCCTGTCTATGTCTGGTCAGTCCACGCAGGGGGATTCTGGAACCGTTGGGGTAAAATTATTGCTAAATTCGAAGGCTATTTCTTGAAAGGAAGCAGGGAAAAAAAATGGGGAGCATATTCTTTCCCCCCAGCTCCTTTGTTTACTGATATATCGCTCTGTCTAGCTTGCTTCCCCTCTCAGCGGTGAAGCAATGAGCCCCGTCAACCACTTTAGAGAATGTGTCTTGTGCTATATCCGTGCCCTCCATGCCAAGTTTGCAGTTAGGCATTATTTGTTTAAGGATTTACATAAAGCTAACATGAAGCGACCGTATTTAATTGACGTCCCTGCAAGTCAGATGCGGTGTTTATGCCCCGACCGCCACATAGCAGGAGGAGTTTAGTCACAGTTGCTGGATCTGATTTGCTAAGCATTCATGCACTGTGTTCAACAGAGAGATAAACATAGCAAGACAGCACACTAGGAATATGACAGGTAAAACAGAGTCCTTTCACACAGATGTTTATACAGCCCTCTGTGGGAATTATTTGGGATATTTCATCCGGCCTCCCTCTTATCTCCAGCGAGCTCCAGTCACTTCCAGCCTGTGTTATGGGTTTTAATCTTTTTGAGTGGAGTGCCCTGCCACAACTCATCCAGCCCCACTGAATTTTAGGCAGCTCTGGATAATATTAAATTAGAAAAGCCCCATCTTAAGAGAGATAGCTGCATGTCTGTCCCCGGTATCTTCTCCGTAATGTCAAGTGCAGTATCACAAAGTCAGTACACAGAGGGTCAGGACCTAGCGGCTGTTGCATTATGCCAGGGTTGCCAGTGTCTGCCTGACAGGGAACACCCATAGCGCCATGACAACGATGACTCACACATCACGTCCAAGTTGCTGACCCACGCAGACTGTAAAACTGAAAACTGCTCTAACTGTCTGCTACACTGTGTGTATATGTGATACCCAACCTATTCACGTTTGTATTTTTATACAACTATACAGAAATTACGTATCGAAGGGTGGAAGGTTTATTATTAAAAAGGAACAGAAAGTATGTTTTCGTTTTGCCGGTGATAGTACATAATAGCATCTTTGAATTAAAACCACGCTTTCATTTTCTATAGCGACTAAATGCTTTTGACTATTTACTCATACCTTCGTTAGGTTTTGCATGCAGGACGTTTTGTGGGTTATTCAATTGCATTAATAAGAAAGTGCCTTTCATGCCTTTCATGATCATTTACCATTACAGAGGTCATTTTCATGAAATATGTCACATCTACCATGGATTTGTTCATCGTTTGAAGGCAACCAGGTAAGATTTTCACTAATCAGGTGCAGCACCTGGCCAACTCTGACGTTGGTTAACAGGCCAGGCTCAGTGGAGAACATGAAGGCAAGCTGCTTTTCGTGATTAGTCTATGAAGGCAAGCTGCTTTTCGTGATTGGTCTATGACGGCAAGCTGCTTTTCGTGATTGGTCTATAAAGGCAAACTGCTTTTCGTGATTGGTCTATGAAGGCAAGCTGCTTTTCGTGATTGGTCTATGAAGGCAGGCTGCTTTTCGTGATTGGTCTATGAAGGCAAGCTACTTTTCGTGATTGGTCTGCCTACATAGTCTCATTGTGAGTACCAGGCGGGACAGTTTCTCAGCAATCCTCCTTTTCTTACTTCCCTGGGAGCTTTGAAGAGCTTTTATATTTTATATTTTCTGTTTACATCTGCGTGCACCGCGGTAACACTGAAATGGGTCTGCTCATCCATAAGGCCAGTATGGTGAGCAACTGGCAAACTGAAATCTGGCTCGACTAAAAGCTCGTTACTGTAAATATGGGGATTTTTTGGAAACAACAACCTTTTCATCGACCATGTTGGTACACTGACTTTTTAATCTAATCCAGAAATGTAGGCCCAAAACATCACAGTGTTGCAGTTGAGTCTGTTGAACCTTCAGCTTCCATGCTGAGCTGGATATCTCATATGAAAGATGCCGAGAGCAAGAAAACAACTGATCTTTGTAACATCACTAATCAGATATGTTTAGAAAGTCTCATAAAGCCAGCATAAATCACAAAAATATTATGTCAGTCCCTTAGGTATTATTGAATTCCTGTTACTCTGTCTATCAATATTTTGAAATAATTAAACTTTTTCTAAAAGAATGCTCACCTTATTTTGAGGGAAAATATGAGGGACATTATAATGTCAAAAAAATGTAATCTAACACAATTCCAGGGTAGATCATTTACTGTATTAATATAGTACATTACTTCATGCATTACAAGACGATACAGGCCCCAGAGCATTCAGCATGAACAAATAACACTACATTGATCTGCCTGTCTCTGATGTTCAGTTCAAGGAATAGGAAAAACAATCATTTTTACTTTGTTTCCCCACAGGGTAGCAAAAAGCACTCATTTCAACAACAAAGAGAACGAAGGTTGCCATGTTTTATGTGATGAACACAGAAATGGGTTGGGGTTGGAACAGCAGGAAATTCCTAGCGGGAGAGAGAGAGAAAAACAACTATATAACAAAAAATTTGTTGAGGAGCTGAGAGACGATTAAACATTAGTGACAGATGTCAGTAAACGATGACACGCAGGACGCAGTGCCTAGCTAAATATTTTCAAGTTCGGACGCGAGTTCACATCAGTGGGAAGACATTTCGTTAGGTTTCATTTTTAAGTATTACTCTTTTAAGTAGGCATCACAGCTGCATTCGTGCCAACTCCAACTGCGGGGATGAGTGTGTTCGGAGCTGAGGTCCACCGAGAGAAGCCAGCGGTAAACAGTGACAGTTACCCAGTGAATGCAACGCAAAATCCTCCCCTCTGTCTGAAGTGGAAAAGGCCTCACGGTTGCTTTGAAATCAGATGAGCAACGAAAGAATCAAAAGTATAGAGAATACGACTAAATATCACTGTCGGGAAACAATTACAATGTCTCCCCGCTGTTATGCAAGGTGTGAATGGCACGGGAAGGTCTTTTACTTATCAAATTGCTTTAAACAAATGCCGTGATTGATGGTGCCAGGTGGGACACAAACAAGGGTATGCGATGACAATGACAGCACTGTCTGCCCCACATTGCTTCCATATCAGGTTGTATGGGTATAGCATTTTATAATCTGATGTGATAGAGCAGTTCTTTTACAGTGAAAAGAGGCCACTAGTTTTGTACCGGGGGATTTTGGAAAGTGACCAAACATCCTTATAGTTCAGTAGTAACCAGATCCACGGAGTTCGTATTTTCATTACAGGGTTTATGCACCACTGAACCAGTAGTAATTTTTGTTCAGAAATGATTTTTAATCTGTATTACTGTCCCATAATTAACATCTTGTAAAAACTCAATAATGTTATATGTCTATGTATAATAATATTCTTTGCAAAAAACACTGTGGATTTTATGCAGTTTTTTTTTTCATTTAGGGAGTGTGAACAGAGTGCTATAGAGGATCTAATTGTATATTATGAACAGCAGGCTGCTAACTTTAATATGCCCCAGATAATTTTTTGGCGCGGTTATTAAAAGCTTAGCATCTTCATTTTAGCTACATCCAAAATACTATGCAATGATCCAATTCAGTTTTTTATTTGACTGCATTAGGTCCGTTACTGATTTCCTCTGCCAGAAAAAAAAAAAAAAAAACACTTTTTGTTGACACAGTCTGGGCGTTTTTTTTTTTCTCCCCCCAAACAACCAAGTTAAAATTATGTTTACTGATGAAAACCGTTGGACAATAAACATGTTGGATCAACAGTGTATCCTTGTCTGGTGCCAACGCAGAGATGTGGCTCTTTCAAAAACCCCTTTTATTTGCCTGCTGTCTTTGCTGTCCACCCACTACTGTGAAGGAAATTCAAGCAACACAAGTGTCACTTGACCTCTCTGACCTATGTTTGACCCTGGAGGACAGAGGGACAGTAGGAGACCTTAGACACCATTACTTGAAACTCTACCTTCTTAACCTACTATGTTTGGGTAGCAGTCGGCTGCATGGCCTGTACAGCAGATGGCTATCAAGCCATGATATAAATGGCTTTATAGAGCAGGGTAGCAGCAAGCTGATAGATGTTGGTGGGGATAGCATTTTTGAGATGACAAGCACTTCTTTTTAGGCACTGGAAGAACAAGATGAAAATTTGTATCAACTAAAACCATAAGACTATAATCAGTTTGTTTAAATTGATATTTTTATTCTCTGTTAATTTAGAAAATATCACATCTATGAAGATACAGTGTAACTTACAGATATAGCACAGACCAGTATGTTCTGTAGTGGTTACAGGTATGTAGACACAACCCTATCACATTCACAGCTCCATGAAATCTCATTGACAAATCCATATGAATATTGCTTGTGCTTAAATCCCTTCTTAAGTATCAGTCACTTATACACCCTTTGACTGGGAACCGTATGCATGTTTAGCATTTAGTCCCTGAACGCATCATAGTTTTGTTATAGAATAGAAGAATTAAATGGCCTATCTGGATACTTTTCTCAAGCTCCCTCTCGCCACGAGAATGTGGTTCTGCTGAAGTTGTCAGTGTCGCCTTTTCCGACAGGTTTCTCCGGCCTGACCTACAAATAGCCCTTGGGATCATTAATTATAGAAGAGCCGGAGCTGTTGAAGAAACAGAAATGGCTAGATGTTGTTACAGTCCCTGTCACCTACTAATCATGTCTTGTGACATGGTGGGACTTTACGTGATCAGGTTTCCCATTAATCATTCTGACCCGTCGCTTAAACTCTTTTTCAGGGAGATTAAAGTTTAAACCTCTCATCCTCGTCCATTCTACCAGCCGGAGAGCCTAACAACTCTCACACTAACACTCAATAGCTTATGGTCCCTTGAGACCTCCACAGTCTATTTATTTACTAGAGGTCTTCTTAATAGCCAATTGACTGGTCTCAAATAAAAGTCAACATTGTTCCCCACCTAATCCAGTTTGGCCATTTGGAATAAAGTGAAAATCTGGAGATTAATTGACTATTACAATCAACATTTAAGTGAGATTGTGTAAAAATAAATGTTATCACATTCATTGAAAATAGATTGCATTTGGTCACTGTATATTCACATTTTTATCTTGAGTTACTGCAGGTCAAGGACCTTAATGCTTGATCAACCCTTGATGGTTAACAGCTTGTCTGCACACTAATTCTGCATATTCCCCTACATCATGATATTTGATTCAGCCTTTGAGTAATGGGGCAAAAAAGAGACTTCTAGCTAGAAATAAGAAATCTTTATAACCTTTATATTTTCAGTTGCACCTTTTTTTGTGTTGGACACCAAGCGAACTTCATTGTATGGGTTTGAATTCATCCCCGCTTCAACCATAACAACATACAAGACCCATCCACCCCCAATTTACAGTGTGGATTGCTCTGTCTTGGTCATGCTAATCAACTTGCCATCTACACAATATCGTTACAATTAGTATTAAAGTGGAGATAAAGAATTTCTTTAAGATTTGTCTCTTGCTTCTGTGATTATATAGTGATTTTTGAATTTCAACCTGATATCGACACTTTGTTGATGTAGTTAGTGCTGTGATTGATCTTAAAAACATTTGCAAAATTTATTTATTTAAATAAGCTGGTCATGGCAACATTGTGGTGCAGTGGTTAGCATTGATACCTCCCACATCTCTGGGATCAGGGTTCTCTACTCTGGTTCCCTGTCTGTGGGGTTGGAATGTTCTCCCTGTGTCATGCTGGGGTTTGCTCTATATTCTCTGGCTTCCATATAAACATGCTAAGGTGCATTGGAGTTCCCAGATTGCCCATAGGTGTAAATGGTGCATGTGCCCTATGACAGCCTGCCCTCCCCATCCTGTGTGATTCCTGAGCCTTGTGCTCATAGCTTCTGGGACAGGCTCTGGAACATACATTGGATAAGTGGGTATAGGAAGTGGATGGAAATGTTAGCCATTAGATAAATTTTCTACTAAAACTAGCATTATAAGTTCTAGTTCCTTGGAGCTTCTGAAGTTTGGATTACCAACAGTACCATCCATCCTTTTTTAGTACCTGATTGTCCTGTTCTGGGTCATGCGGGTCAGAAGCCTATCCTGGGTCCTAATGGCAAAAAGCAGGGAACAAACCAGGATGGGGTGTCGACATTCACAATCTGGCAACTCCAATCCACACACATGGAGCCAGGGAGGAGACACAAAGCCAGGCCTCAGCGATGTGAGGTAACAATGCTAACCACTGCACCACACTGTCCCACTGACAGAATCAAAAGTATTCAAAGATTCATTTAGGTATTTAGCCATCTTCCAAATGATATATTAATAAATTTATTATTAACCATATTTTACTTACATGTTTATCCGTTTTTTTTATTGCTTGAACCACCTCATGTCCTGTTTTCTTGTCAGATGCAGATGAATTTTACAAATGATACGAAAAATGTTACCTAGACGATGTATTTATTTTGAATGGTGCAGTGTAAGATTAAAGACAATTTCATTCCCTTTTAGGGGACACTAGAAAAGCAATCACTGACTTGTCTGTTATGTATTGAGAAGGCTTTTCAAAAATTGGTGCCAGGTCACACCATTTGCAGATCGTTACGGCTTCAGATAAAAATAAATAACATTCCGCTCTGTTATTCGCCATCACAATTTGCCTTAATGATGCAGTCAATACTCACTAAATAACAGTGCCTTCCATATTTGACAGCTACAGACATAATTGACCAATATGTTTCTAGCAGAAAACACGCTAGACAGATTCCAGACAAGTGACACAATCCATTAAACATGCCACTAAATTCTAAAGTAGTTACAAAGCAACGTTAGGTCAGGGATGAGGCAATTGCCAGTTATTTGTAATTCTATATATAAGGGTGCATTAGCTGGTTCCATATGTGTTAACTTATATCCAGTCACTGTTCACAATGATTTTACTTGCTGTCATATTTGACAGACCACCTTCCTATTTATTCCTATTTATGCTTTTAACGGAAAATGTTACCAAAACCTTCATGGCTTTTGACAAACGTAAGCTACTATTTTATTTTACCAGTGGTACAAGTATGAACTGTGATTAATTGAAGTATTTAGTAAGAATAGACTGATGCATAGATCAACCGACATGCATGATAATATTCAGTATTTCTCCCAACTTTATTTCTCCCAGAATGCATTTCAGTTCCACAACCAACCCCGCCCACATACATAAAACTCAATACAGAGCAAGAGCCAAACATTAATATGCCGCAGACAACTGATCAGTGTATGGATACAAGGACACAAGCAATGGATTCACTTGGATTCCCCCCCTTTCTTCTTTCTTCTCCTCTTCTGGGGCGCTACACAGTGTGTGACCCGAACCAGTCTTTCCGTTCATTTAATATGTGGTACAGTATGTAATAATATACACTTTTTGTAAATGAAGGTAACGCTTGCAAAAAAATGACCACATTTGGGCTTCTGAAACAATATCATAGAGTAGGTGCACGGCATTTTTTCCCAGTCTCTGGCTTATCAGTACACTCATCAAGCTAAGGACACGTATCTTACCAAAATCGTCTCACAGAGAAACAAAAGACAGAAGTGGGACACAGCCACGTTGCGCCTGCCAAAACCCGACCTGCCTGCGACGGTGACAAAAATTGGTAGCAGTGTGAAAATGTAGTAAATCCTCTACCAGGTTACCAGACAATACAAGTCTACTGAAAGCGCCCCGGAGGAGTGGGACACTGTCTGCTTTTACAAGTTCAAGCTATTGAGCCAAGGACTGTTTTTTGTGCATGTTTCTATTCAAAGGTGGCCTACCATTGTCTCAGAAATGACAATAGGTGGAAACGCTATCTTTCATTACACAAAGTATAAATAGTGTAATCTATCAGCACTGTCAATCAAGATGATTGATTACAGGCTGTCACAGAAGAGAGTGACATATAAGAAAAGTTTTGTTAACAATGCCTATTGCTAGTCTGCCTGCCATAGAGGCTGGTGATTAATGTGTTGTCAGCCTGTAATCCCACACCCCCGGCTAATGAGGCAAGAATTTATCATCTTTACAGAGTGGCAGATGTCAGAAGGAAAGGAATCCAACTGCTGGAAACAATATACTTTTTCTTACCAAGCCTGACAAGTCTGACAGGCTATAAAAATCACAAAGAAGCGTTGTGTAAGCACAAGCTTAAATGAGGGAACTTTCATTTGGCATATTCTTTAAATTCAGCAAATCAACAACTATCCCTCAGAGTCGACGGGGGGAAAGAAAACAACATTCTCCATAACTTTGAGCTAACATGTCCTTCAGGCCAGGACATGTATAACCAACTCTGACTGGAAAAGCAAGACCCACAAATGCTTTACTTAGTATTCTCTGTAAGCAGATACATACTCACTACGCTGTTACTATACTCAGACTTGTATTTTAAGAAACAAGTAACTGATTTGCATTAAAAAAAAAAGTGGGGAAAAAAGAAACATATTGTAATTTAACTCGTGAGAGTAATTTGTCTCTGTCTCTTTGATAAGAGAGGGTACCTTCATTTTGCAGATGTAATATATGCAGATTACCTAGTGAGACTGGATGTTCTCTGCAGCTGTAGTATTAACATGCCTGGCAAAGACAAGGGTGCAATCTGGTGCAGATTTCACTTTAAATGCTGCCTCATGATCGACCTACTTAAAAACCTAAAACCTGGCACACGCCTTAGTAACAAGGAAAAAAGAGAAGACTTCACAAACAAGCCATCTGTGTTTAATTAAGCTGGCAACATCGTATAGTCTACTGAGGAAAAGAACATTTAAACTGCAATTAAACTATAAGGAGTGATGCTGAGGGATTCACATCCCTCTCAACAGAGTAAAATGTTCAGCCAGCAGTCTCTCTTTTCCGTCATTCTCAACAACATCAGTTAATACGCGTCGTAATTTAAGCAAAACAGCAGTTCAGTAATCATTTGGAAAAATGTACGTAGGTATTTCGTTGGCTTGAATCCGCTAATAAAAAGTGAGGCACTTCATTCAACATGTTGAATATGAGCTACGTCATTTCAGTTCAGTGAATCTGTATACAGCGCCTTCCCTCGTATATGTAGCCTAATGCGTTTAACATGACGAACGGCAACGCAGTACATTAAGCTATCGCTAATGTTGTTTCAGACCCAAAAGCAATTAATGCCGCATTGCGGAAAAGCCGGAAAGGATGAAGGGAAAGTAACAGAAACTCTCAAAGATAGGTACAGGATTTAAAAATAAATAAATAAATAAATAAACCTCTGAAGGTCCGAGGTCAACTAGAAATGCAAATTGTATGTAATTTAGGTCAGCCTATTGTTAGGTCAGACAGTGATGTGTAGCTGGGCTCAGTCTGTCACCACATCTGCATCCTGGGTTGCAGCTATCGGATTTCATGATGATGATGAAGTTTCGACACTTAATATTTTACAATTATATAGAATGAGTGTATGAATTTAATTACTGCGATTTTTCGGGTATTGGCCAGATTTGTCTTCAAAGAAGTAAATTTGTTCGATTGCGATTGCTTATTTCAGCATATAATAACATCTCACAATGTAAGGAAGTAAACAAAGAGCCTTCATTCCTGAGGATCTCTTAATATTTAGCTGGCTTTTTAAATTTCAAGTTAACATGTTGAAGTGATCGACGTAACATATTATCTCATGACAAGAGTCCAATATAGCTGTCAACCAGTATGATAAATGTTTATCTCAATTCATGATGTAGACATATATCCGTAGAGTGGACCAGATTATATGCCGTTTTCGGTAAAGATGGAACCTTTTAAAGTGACACCTATGGAGTATAGATTTCAGTCATAAAATTAAAAAACAAAAAAAAAAATTTACTTTAGCCAAGCTGTCCTTTTGTTGTCACTAAAGGCGAATAAATTAAAAGAAAAGAATTGTAAAGAAACAGTGAAATCATCACCTTGCTACACATCAGTCTAAATTTGCAACGCAATATTTCATTCACTTAGGGGAAGGAAGAATACACTTAGTCACGCACCCTCAGACCCAAGAAAACAAAACAATTTTAAAGCTATAATAAATAATAAAATCTGCTTTTAACTTTTAGTCTGTTCGAATCATGTAATTTTAATATGAATTATGTGTGCGCATTGAGTCATCTCTTTAATTACGGTTCTCTTGAATGTTGACCTTGGCTTGACCTCTCCCTAGCAGCAAGAATATTTGTGCAAACTTATCCGTGCTGTTCTTCACGATCTTCACGATACCTTTGCGCTAGAGGTATGCAGTGAACCTCAGCCAAGAGGAAATGCTGGAGAAGGTCTTCTTCATGTTTCATTTATTTTTTTTTCTTTTACAGATAATGGCCCCCCGTGTCTTTTTAAATGTATTAATCTGAATTCATCGGTATTTAATAATCTGAAGATTAGTTTGGAATGAGTGAACTATGCCGAATTAACAAGCTATCAAGAATGAAGCATAATTTAGAACATAGCATCTCATGTTTCTGTTCTCTAGTTAGTCGTGTAAAAATCAGTGTATCGCACTGTATCACACTGTTAAAACTGTATCACGCCGTTAAAACATTACCTTCCCTCTCCATTTCTAAGACATGCACAAACAGCTCCCCACAGACAAACAAATGTATCGAATGCATACACAAACTTTTGTATAAATAATGCCCTAAAATCACGGCCTATTGCACTGAACATGATTATTATTACTATTAGGAGACCCAGAACCTTGTATAATATTCTGTAGAGAATGTGAAGTTCTGTGTTCTTGGCATTGTCCTTCCCAGCAGTCTACATACTGCCTGCAGAGTGAAGTGAAAGTAGATTTAGCAAAGCTGTCTGTGCAACAATACACTGCCAGGATACAGGTCAAGTTGGAATACTGTGGCGCCCATATCGGGTTTGTCTTTTTAGCACTGTTATTACATAGTTGATTTAATATGTACAACTGTGGCCCTTGAGGGCTGGGGGGTATCTAGCTTACATTGCACCTCAGCTGTTATTTATCCAATTAAATCAATTAGGTCTTAGGTTGCGATTGCAGTTCCCTTTTCCAGGAGAGATATAATGAGGATGTAGCCTGGTGAGGTATAACAGAGAGCCCCGTAAATCGTGTGGGAAAGCGTCCCTCCAGGAGTTCCCTGTGCTGATGTAAATGTACATTCTGTAACACCCCAGGAGGAAGAGAGATACAGGCACTCTATCTTATACACAATTCGTTAGTCGTTTCCTTAATTAAAAGGAGCATCATCTTGTTTTTTACTATCTCTTGTTTATATCTTAGGAAAGGAAACACATCCCTTCATTACTCAAAAGTATGCTGTGGGTACTCTGTTTTTTAATTATGTGAAGTTTGTATAATAAAAATTATAGGGCTTTTTCTAGAAAGCAATAACAAAGTAAGGTCTTTTTAATTGTGTTTTGCCTTTTTTATGGATTTTAATAACAGTTATGGCAGAGGACCATACACTGCTTATTCCTTTGTTTGCAATCCATTCCTTTAAAGTGAAGCCAATGTCTTACTAAGACATGAGAAAACTTTTAAATACACTCCAACTGGCTGATTAAACAGGTCATTCTTAATTTCTCATGTACGTAGATTATGAGCATTTACTTGGCTAAACAGGAACCATCTTTAATCAACATAAAAAGGAGCATGATATATCCTGTGTTCAGAATCAACGGGATTCACATACATTCACATTTCTTTGGCAGGCGTACTGTATGCTGTTTTTGAAAGCAAGGACAGACAGTCCTTTTAGGGATGGGAGGTTGAGTGTCTGTACAGGGGCCCAAGTGTGACTCTGCCAAGTCTGGAATTCGAACTGGTGGCCTTCCAGTCACAGGTGTAGCACCCTAACCTGTAGAGCCACACATCATCCCTCAATAAGCCCAATATACTTATGTCCAGAGTATCATAATCCCTCTATCTTCTTTAGTCAAGGAAGTAGGCGTGGCACTCAAGAAAATTAAAACCAAAACCAGAACATACCAGGTAGAAGTATCAGTCTGCTAACGACTTGATATACTTGATACACTGTATAACTCTTGCCGTAACTTCAGTTACCCCAGTTAGCTGGGTTAACTTAAGTTTGAAGTCACGATTGTCCAATAAGAGTTTAGCTAAGGAACATTCCTATTAGACAAGCTTAAGTTAGCCCAACTAACTGAGAAATCCTGCTTCATGGAACATGCCCAGTTGGTCCAATATGTTTTTATTTTGTTTTATATCTGTTTATACATTCAGAAACAAAACAATGCCCCTCATAGACTTCAGTTAAGGAATTTGTCAAGATAATATCCGAGACGGACCATAAAGGTAAACATTCAGTTCAGCCTAATCTATGAATTCTAATAAAGAATTCATATGTGTCTAATATTGCTTTCATATTTAAATTATCATTTTTCAATTATCGTTATCACTTCTTTTATCACAAAATATGCGCGTTTCCAGACATTCTTCGGAACCATAAATCAAAATGCATACGATGCAAACACTTTCATCATGACACACAGCAAAATGATCAATGGTGCTGATATGATAGATATGACTCATGTGACTTAAACTATAGCTGGTCGTTAATCCAGTAAGAAGGACACAGAATGAATAAACAGAAAATTTGTCACAATACATGTAGATTTGACATCAACGTACACCAAGAAAGCCAGCAGGGAGATGTGTGCCAGTTGAGTTTTACCAGTGTAGATAACTATCACAATAAATATTACAACTTTATTCTGCAAATTAACAAGCCACCTGAAGGTAGAATGATAAGTATTGCTGGTGTTTAGACATTAATTTACATTATATATGTATATACGCTCAACTAGGGTCTGTTTTCGTATGAAAGTAGTCATTGTATAAAGGATTTTGTTACCCATAATAAAAGAATAAAATGTTGCTATTCTGGCAAAAAAGTAAGAGGGGGTGCACTAATTAAAGTGCGTCCTAATAACAACATTGTAACATTGTTAACGACAGCTCTGTTTGCTTCTGCATTTTTAATATGGGACACCCAGCTGAACAAAACATAAAAGCAAACACATGCTATCATCTATCATGTCTTCAACTTCACAGGCAAGGCTACAATTAAACAACTAATTCTGATTGTTTAAGCAAAAAAGAAGTCTATAGTCTTGTGATCAATTTTAATGAATACCGAGCTATATATAGATATTATAGATATTCTACAACATTAAAGTTAACAGCTAAAATCTCAGCCAAAAGCAGCCGGCTGAGATAAATGCCATTATTTTTCTACATCATGAAGACAGATCTGTTTTGATTTGTAGTTGTTTTACATCCTTGTAGCCCTAGCTACATTTAAGTTAAAGGATTGATTTAACCGTGAATCACATTATTTGGCAAAACATACTGTCACCATTGTAACACTGTAAACAATGTTGATGTGCTTAATGGTTTCTCAGGAAATGTCCATTTGAACACACAAACAGAAATCTGCGGTGGTAATCTAAATGTCCATCCCTCAATCCGGCAGTATGTGTGTGCTGTAACTTCAACACAGCAGTCAACAAGAGAAAAGAAGAATTCTACAGCTGCTTGGGAAATTCTACAGCACTTAGTCATAAATTCCCCCAAGAAGATCTCGGTGAGCCTAACTTTTTCTAAATAATGATTAAATTAGAAGGCCAGTGTGTACTACTGACAGTTTTCATTTTATGTAATTGTCCTGTATTGTAAACACCAGTTTTTAGGGATGCATTTCAAATTTATTAGCATTTAACAAACAATATTTGACCAAATCACTAATAGATGATCAAACACACATCCTCCATTTACTGTGAAAATAAAACCAACAACTTGCAATGAGAATTTTGTAGAAGTAGTATTGATTATATTGTTTGTAGAACTACATTTTCTCTGCTTGAAGATAAGTCATTTTTCCTGTTTCATCCTATGCAATTAAAGCAAGCATTCAAAAACAGTTATGGATTTTAATTAACAATGGGAAGACAGTTTGCCTCAGAGCCACATCTACAAATAATTTCTTTTGAAATAATCTTTTTTTTAAATAGGTCTCATCAATATATTTAAGACAACATTCTAAGATAAATCTCATAATCTCATATTTGAAATTAGTACCCACGAATCTTGTATTATATCATTGTTAGCAAGAAAAATAAAAAAGCGACCCTCAAAGGAAACACGTTATCATCATCTAGAGTGACGTCACTCTGGGCCAGGATGCCTGTAGTTTCTATTAATGGTGACCTGCTCCACTGGCTAGCAGACAATAGCAATGATGATGAAGGCAATTAAGGACAGAGTGTACACATGACCCATGTAGCCCATTATGGCTGACATATCAGCTCTTGACAAAACTCAAATGAAATGGTATGTAGATCCTGGCCTGATACTGCCAGCTATGGAGAAACAATCACGCGTCACCCCAATCACACACACAAACAAGTTACTGACAATGATTGTACTCACGTACAAACGAATACACACAAATGAAAAAGCTACAATCATATAACTGATTTTAATACATTTATGTGACATTTGTGTCACAATTATGTGACTAAAAATATAAAAGAAAAATTCGAAAATCGTCAAAATTAAAACAATAATTAGTTTTTAATTCGTTTCTACATTAAACTAACTATATCAGAATTTTTTAAATCATTGATATATTAATTTCATTATGAATCTATCTGCTTTTTATATACATTTTTATGTACAAATATAACAGCTGTTCATGCATTGTTAAGTGTGATATAGTTCCTGGTCCTAGTAATACTGGAATGTTTTGACAAACATTTCCAAGCTCCGTAGCAATGGCCTTCTTGATCCACTGGGTGAGTGTTGTCACCATGAGCCAAAGCTAAAGGACAAAAAAACATTACAATTTCCAGTGCGCCCAATCACTGGACCTTAGTCCTATAGAGCGCTAGTGACTGTCTGAGAATGTGCCAAAGAACTGTGGTTTCCTCCTACATCAAAG
Source organism: Hippopotamyrus pictus (assembly GCA_026781145.1). NCBI lineage: Eukaryota > Metazoa > Chordata > Actinopteri > Osteoglossiformes > Mormyridae > Hippopotamyrus > Hippopotamyrus pictus. The sequence goes on along the minus strand of JAODLC010000045.1, from coordinate 8,043,182 downwards.
CCTCAACTGGAAGGATTTTTAGCGGAAGAATGCTGTCAGATTTCTTCAGAATGGTTGTAGACCCTTGCTGACTACATTCTATATCACATCCGTGTTGTCTGGGTAGCACACTGGCTCAGAGGTTTATTGAATGACAAAGAAAACTTAAAAATAAATAAATATTACAAAGGGGAAGACATCTACCCAATCATAAATGTATCTTGTATCTTCTTTTTCTGAATATTCTGAAGACTATGTCATATATATTCCAGATATACAGTATTGTGCAAACATCTTAGGCAGTCAAAGAAAATTACGTTTAAATGATCTTGATGACGGTGTAAAACTATGATATTATGACTATCAGAGTGTGTTAGGTTAGCCATTTCCAAATCTTCCCTTAACTCACTCAGCAGTAACCATCCAATATAGCCATGTATTCGTTGACTTGACTACTAGCATATCCTATCAGGCTTAATACTAATTCTAAATAATAGCTTGTAAAATGATTTAACTGATGAAGTTAATTAACTGAGCCTGTGGTGAAATTTGACGGACATATGGAAGGGCGGAGGTGCCCCAGAGGAGTGTTTTGGGATCCAAAGCGGTGTTCATCTAACCATGGAACGACATATCAGTAACTCTCTGGAGAATAGAAGAAATTTGTTATATGTTACTGTTCATTTGCATATATAATAATGCTAGATAGTACTGTTTTTTTCTAAGCACACATACACTTATCATCCAGATGAAGTTTTAAATATTTTCTTTGCCTGTCGAAGCCTTTTGCACAACACTGTATATCCACCACTACGTAGTCAAATATGCTCTTGGGATGGTGTGAATGTCTAAATGAATCACATGGTTAACGTTCAAGTGCATTTGGTTGCATAAAATCAATTATTTCAACATCTATCATTCTTCACCTCTAGGTGAAGACACTAATTGGAACAAATGTAACGAATGATAGATAAGAATCTACTCAGAAAAGCCACACAACAAGCAGAGAATTATAAGGGCAGGGACTATTTAAGTAATTCTGACTGTCGTGTACGTGAGCTGTCGTTCTGATGTGAAGTGCTGTCAAATTCTACAACACCACAGCAACCGGACAGGAACCGTCTACTTTGATCTGGGCTTATGTATATGAAATGAGGTCAGAATCTGGTCATTAAAAAGAAACTCCTTTATGTGGCAATCAAGTCATGCAAGAGCATTTCTTCAAAGGGGCTTAGATGAGGGATTTGTAAGAGATTTTGACAATAAGACATGTATAAACAACAGCGTACAAGAAGAAGGAAACCACTATGTTAGTGAGCAGTGTGCTTTGCAGGAGTTATTACATGTCAAAATTATTGGGGGGAGTGAAGAGTAAGCGATCACTATATTCAAGAAAAAATGAAAAATTTAAAAAAAAGGAGGACCACTTACACCTTTTCACTACCATTAGAGTATATAAAATGTGTATTTTTATTAAATTGTTTGTTAGTATTAAATATGATTTTTGGTAATCAGACTGGCTTCTTACCGCACATTTGTGGGATTTCTCAAACATTTTCTGTATGTCAGAATAAGAAAAAAGTTTTCTTTTTTTTTGTAATTTTTTAGCTTGTGTCAGACTCAGCTGTCCTCAGAGCCTCCATACCAGGAGCAGGAGATATGTTCCCCTCCATTTCACATTCCTGACAATCCACTTTCTTTTTCACACTGTGAATCACAAGGCGCTGCACTGAGAGATAAACATTGATAGGAGAGGCAATGCAAGCCATAGTACTGGCCTCCAGTAACCTTCAGCTACCTGACAGGCCGTGGAGGGATCTTTTGTTCCAACACTGTATGATTCCCAGGACAATTCTTATTGCTTGATATTGTCAGCTGAAGTCGGCCTCATCATTGGCTATATATCACTCTCTGAAATGATGTGTACAAGAAAAGACCTCTTATATATGTATGTACAGTATGAGCGTATGTGTGTGTGTGTGTGTGTGTGTATATATATATATATATATATATATATATATATATATATACACACACACAAATATAT
>JAODLC010000045.1:7997539-8033047 GCA_026781145.1 Hippopotamyrus pictus | reverse complement strand
TCTTTATCGTTTTGGAAGCCATTAAGAAAAAAATGCTCTTCTTGTTTTATCCTGTTCATTTTGTGTTTAAATGCTAATAAATAAATAAATAAAAACATACTTAGTTGTAATTTTGGGGGGCCGGGAAACCAATTCATTGGTTTTCTATTATTTCTTATGGGAAAAATTCGATCAGGACTCGAACTTTTTAGGATTCGATCCGGAGTCCGGAACGGATTAAGCTCGAGAACCGAGGTACCACTGTAATTGCATCATCTTTAGTTGATGGTGGCCTATGCTAAGATTACGGAAGCCCTGAAGGGCAAAACACACCAAGAAAAATTAAAACACACCAGCAGATACAAAAAACACAACAGAAAATAAGAAAACATGCCAGCAAATACAAAATCACAACAGCAAATAAGACATGCCAGCAAATATAAAAACACAACAGCAAATATGAAAAACGCCAGCAAATACAAAAACACAACAGCAAATATGAAAACACGCCAAAAAATACAGAAACATAACAGCAAATACGGCAGCAAATGCAAAAACACTACGAAATTAGCGGCACTGAAAATGTACTGCTCATCACGTGGTTGTTACTGATTGGACAATCAGCCGACACTCAAACCTATAGTTAATGCGAAATTACATCTTTAGGAACTTTTAACATGCCCTATTCACGTGAACACACACTGTTTTGTCTGCATCTTTTCACTGAAACGCCGCATCACAGCTTATTTAACTCGTGATCTCAACATAGCCTAAGTTGTTTTCTCGAAATCACAAAATAAAACTTATCCCGGGAAAAAATTCAACACGGGAATAGCATTTGTCTAGAGTAAGAGGGAAGCGGATTCCACTAAATTGCCCATAGTTGTACAAGTGTGAGTGTGCCCTGCGATGGGTTGGTGCCCCATCCTGGGTTGTTAGCTGCCCTGCATCCATAGCTTCTGGGATAGGCTCTGGACCCATCCTGACCCTGATTGCAAGACGTGGTTACAGAAAATGGATAATTCTAAAAGTCAGTTTCAAATTCTATATCTGCCTAACGATCACACTGAATGCAGTGGAAATTTTTAACAGCTAGCTAATTAATTACATGTACAAAAAAGTAGTCTATTATGATACTATTATTACCATATATGCACTATTATTGAACAATCGCTTAAATTTTTCCTTCATATTATCACCATTTGACCTTAAACTTCAAATTTGGGAGACATTATGTAAAATATAACTTTATCCATATTTTTGTACGACCTTATGGCCTGCATGTTATTTAAGTCCAGTGAATGCATCTAGGAGTCTTGTTGATAAAATGACTATATTATTTTTTATAATGAAATCTTCCTAATTTCAACATGTAATCTATTACAGTACACCATGCGTTCATGCTACCAAAACTGCATATCTAAAATACCTTGCTATATAATATAAATTTTAAGGCTAAAAACTAGCGTATTCCCATTAGGTTTCTTTCAGCAATTCATTCAAATCCAGTAGCTAGGCCAATGACAGGCAAGTTTTTATTGACATGTGGTGACTAAGTGTAGCTGTTGGATACAGCAGACAACAAACCATCTAGCCTAAGAGCCAAATAAGTCTCTGGCTTTTGACAGTTATTGTTTACGTGGCAGACATGAAGGCCATTCTCAGCTTCTTGTCGATAGAACGACAACAGTTAAGCTATCTAGTTAGCACAGCGGGACAATCAGTCAGTGCCTGCCTCCTTTTTTCGATTCAGTTATATACAAGGCAAACAGCAAAATTTTCATTGGCTAAGACATTGTATCAATTTTACTATTTAACGCTATGTAAAATATCTGTTTTTCTTAGCTGCACACATTTACACGTGTTACCTAGTATCAACAACCACTATACAAATCATAATCAAAATATTAATGTGAAAATACTTTTAAAATGTAAATTTAAGCTCTACGTGAACTGATAAACAGTATCTTCAAAGTTTCATAATTAAAAATGCAGCCGATTTTAATACAGACATTAAACTAATTAGAAAATGAAGTGTTATTCAGAATTTCCTTTTCAAAAACTGTTAAAGGGTTACATAGATTTACGGCAGGCAAACAGAGATTTATATATATTTTTCAATAAACGATTTAACATTATCCTTGTAGCACCATATGAACCAGGACCTTTTTAAGAATATGTTCTGTCAATGGCAGTAAAGCAGAATTCGAAGAAAAAAGGGATGGAAGGGTCGATAGACAAATAGTAACGTAGACAGGCTGACTGATAAACTCTTGCTGACAATGGACAAAGACTTTGGGGTTGTTGGTTGAAATGCCAGTCACTTGAGCCATTAGTATGCATGCACTTCAGGTCAGATGTCTTCAACCTGTGACCACAAGGTAAAAAGCCCTCAGTGTAAGATACTCTGGAGCAGAGTCAAAAGGCATCTGAGGGTTTAATTGGTTACTTATCTTCTGGGGAATTTAAATATAAATTCTACCCTTTGATTACAGTTTTTTCAATGTTTTATGTCACTATTTAAAGTCCTCTCCCCTCCTACTATGGATGGGAAATTATCAAAGTTTTAATGAAGTAAAACTCATAAACCACCATTATAAGATCACATTCATGTTTGGAACCTGTTTATTCTAATGACCAATGCATTATCATAATTACTTCAAAATAACACAGGAATAAAATTTTAACTTTGTTTATTTTTCGGCCCATTGATCAATACTAACAATTATCACTACTATTACACCTTCTTCTAACTGGAGCTTTATAGTATAATTCCGTGTTGTATAATAGCAGTAAAGCCATTACCTTGTTTCTTAATGGGAATTTAAATCCAACTGGGAATTAGATGTAAAGCCATCGCTAGAGAGAAAGGCTTGGGAGGCATAGTATGAAGCTATATTCAGTAAATAAGGCTTATCCACAGGCAAGAAACGCATAAAAAAAACTGAATATCAAGTAAGCTAATTAATTGTGCTTGGTGTTTCAAGGAGAGAGTCAATGGGCACTAGGTTTTCGAAATGAAGTTAGTTCCCCTGTAGTGAATTTTACATCAATGTGTTACTAAGAAGTTACCAAAATGCAGAATTAGTGCTTTTGTAAATTATGTTATTGCAACACAAAGTTCATTTGGAACCCATTCCAATAAAGAAAATATTTAGCAACAAATACAAGCCTAAGTGACAGCAGGCCTGCAACAAACAAGCTTGTCGGCTACAAACAATTGTCTGGCATTCCGGTGGTACGCTTCAGATAAATGAAAGATGGGGCAGAAAATAAACACCTAATGTTTGATTAATGGTAAGTCTAGAATTTGATTTTATATTTGATAGGCACCTTTGCAGAATCAGTTGCTGGTTTAGCCAACTCTTCAGCTACTAGTGATGACTTAGTTGTAGATCAGCAAATGGTTGTATGCACCGTGGTTCTCAATGAAAAAGAACTTTGTTACTGTTCCAAGTATGGGATGCCACCACTATAATCACAAAGACAATACACTATATTGCCAAAAGTATTCAGACACCTGCCTTTACCCGCACATGAACTTTAATGACATCCCATTCTTAATATATGCTTTAATATGGAGTTGGCCCACCCTTTGTAGCTATAACAGCTTCAGCTATTCTGGGAAGGCTGTCCACAAGGTTTAGGAGTGTGTTTATGGGAATTTTTGACCATTCTTCCAGGAGAGCAATTGTAAGGTCAGCCACTGATGTTGGACGAGAAGGCCTGGCTCACAGTCTCCGCCTTTAATTCATCCCAAGGGTGTTATATCAGGTTGAGGTCAGGGCTCTGTGCAGGCCAGTCCAGTTCCTCCACACCAGACTCGCTCATCCATGTCCTTATGGACCTTGCTTTGTGCAGTGGTGCGCAGTTATGTTGGAACAGGAAGGGACCATCCCCAAACTGTTCCCACAAAGTTGGGAGCATGGAATTTTCCAAAATGGCTTCAAATGCTGCAGCATTAAGAGTTCCTTTCACTGGAACTAAGGGCCCAAGCCCAACCCCTGAAAAACAACCCCACACCATAATCCCTGCTCCAACAAACTTTACACTTGGCACAATGCAGTCAGGCAAGTACCATTCTCCTGGCAACCATCAGACCTAGACTCATCCATCGGATTGTCATCACTCCAGAGAACACGTCTCCACTGCTCTGGAGTCCAGTGGCGGTGTGCTTTACTCCACTGGATCCGGCACTTTACACTGCACTTGGTCATGTAAGGCTTGGATGCAGCTGCTCAGCCATGGAAACCCATTCCATGAAGTTCTCTATGCGCTGTTCCTGAGCTAATCTGAAGGCGACTTCTGCACACTGTGCGCCTCAGCATGCGTTGTCCCCGCTCTGTGATTTTACATGGCCGACCACTTCATGGCTGAGTTGCTGTTGTTGCCAGTTGCTTCCACTTTGTTATAATACCACTAACAGTTGACTGTGGAATATTTAGCAGCGAGGAAATTTCACGAATGGACTTATTGCACAGGCGGCATCCTATCACGGTACCACGCTTGAATTCCCTGAGCTCTTGAGAGCGACCCATTCTTTCACAAATGTTTGTAGAAGCAGTCTGCATGTCTAGGTACTTGATTTCATACACCTGTGGCTATGGACGTGATCGGAACACCTGAATTCAGTGATTTGGAGCGGTGTCCCAATACTTTTGCCAATATAGTGTATATTGAAATACACTGAAAGGGTTTTATCTCTCACCTAGGCCGGTCCTAGCCAATGTGGCACCCTAGGCGAGCATCACTGATGACTGCCCCCCATCTGGGACAAAGTAAAATTGGCTGGCAGGTCTGTGCCCCCCCTTAGAAGTTGACGTTCTAGGCAGCCGCCGACATCGGATTGACCAGCCCTGTCACTCACAGCACGTATAATTTGATATAAAATGACAAAGCAACAATCCACTGAAATAAGCAAATTATATTAACAATAAAGTCAGTTAAATAAACACATCAGTAACATTTTCACTATTGAGTATATGTAAACTGGTCAGGTTAAATCAGTGTGCGGACCAGTATGAACTGGGCGACGTTTTAAGGGCTGGGAAGGGGGACACTCTCTATACTTTAGGAAAGTTATGCTTTTTATTCCAAGGAGTAATAGGCCTGGACTGACAGGCAAATTGAAATGCTGTTTAGAGGGTAAAAGACAAATGTTAGATGAACGGCCAATGCTCAAGGAGCGACGGGCTTCATCTGTGCATAATGGAGCAGCCGCATTTTGATTCAGATCGCCTGCCAAGATTAGAGTATATAATAAATGGCTGAATGAGACATGGCTGTAAAAAGTCAACTCTGACTGGTTTTAATAAACTAAATAAGACGAGTATAGACAGTGATTCTTGTAGCAATAGGCTAAGAGATGTGGGTCTGGCCGGATGACAGATGAAATTCGGTCCATTTATTTGTGAGGAAAAACCAAAACCACTGAATGCATAGTATGTTTGCTTTTAAACTCTGATAGATGCAGCATTTCAGCTGAAAAACGGTATCTGGCTGGCAGAAGAAATCTTATTCGCCGATAAAAATAGACACATTCTCAGACTGATCTCTGTGGAGACGCCAGTCAGTTTTCACAGAAAGGTTCAAAACGTCACGTGTCATTATGTCATCAGATGTCGTTGTGATGAGGGGCTGCGAAAACATGAAAGTGAGGATATCGCCGCAAGCTTTGAGCCCCTGCTAAATTTCAAATTAGCTACTTGGAAGCCCCAATATGAAAATGAATTGCTAAACAATAAGTAAATATGAAGGTTAATTGAATTTTTTTTCTAATTTTGAAATCAAAACATTACAGTACTCTACTCTTCATGCAAATGTGAATGTTGCAAATGTGAATGTAACTAGCTAGCAGTCTCCCATATTGTATCTTACTAAAACACATAACAATGTAGAAGAATTCCTGTAGCATAAAACTGCTTTTATTACAATATTTAATAGCTAATCAAAAATTTTACAACTAATTTCCAAACTAATACTTCAATAGATGCCTCCAATAATACAATGTTTAAAATGAAGATGACGAAACCAATAGTTTTCTCATTAAAAAAAAAATTGCAGTTACACTCAATGTCAATGTCTATCAATCAAAAAAGTTACATATAAAACCGATGTAACTATAGATGTTAACACATACTAGATATGTGCATATCAGAAGTGGGTGGTGCAGAATCTTGACTACTTGACTTTTAGATCCAATTAACTTCATTTCCGTAAACCAGGCCCCAGTTCTAGATTCTTGCTAAACCCTCAGGGACCAACAATTTGAAGCTCTAACAAGTCAAAATGTGTTAATGATGCTCCTCATGCATATGGTAATTTAAATGCATACATTTAAACTGATGCTGGTGTAAATTAGAAAGCTTGCATAAAAACAAAACATTTCGGTTTTGATCAATTCCTAACAATGCAATTTTGAAATAAGATTTTAAAGTAAATACCTAGCAAAAAAACATACTGTTCCAAGAATAGTGAGCATTCATTTTTAAACCATTTATAACAAATTAAGGGAAATGTTTACTGAAGTCTTGCTGTGTTACAGAAACATCAGCTGTAGCATCTACTAATGTGAGGCAAAAGCATTTAGCATGTGTGAAAAGAGGTAAAAGCCACGTTGAAAATAACTTCCCTTTCTTTTGGTTCATTTAATTCAACTTGATTATCCGTACATGACTAAGAATATTCTGCAGCTTCAGGCAAAAGTAGCCCTCAAAATATCATGATAATAAGAAGGTAGTTTTAAGTACACTACAAAATGCCTATACCATATTTATTAAAAAAAAAAAAAAAAGTGTCACGTGTTTATATATCTACAGTATGCATGCGCAAAATAATAAGAAACAACTAAAAGAATAGTAAGTAAGCCTCAATAACTAGAGGCTGGGAACAGGGCTGAGGCAGGGGAGAGCCACTGAAAGGTAGGGTGAATTATAGACTGCCTCTCAAGATTCACAGCTCTTAGTGGTAGGAGGTTAATATTCTCACATGTCATTAGGTCTGCTGGTTTCACTGATGGCTCATTGAATCAGGCAGCAAATTATTTCCTCATGCTGTAGAGGACACCACACTTCAAAGGGAAGGGGCTGGGGTCAGGACGGCTCTCCAGTTTGATTAATGACTAGAGATCAGCAGAGGTTGCCTGTAGGTAAGAATGTGACTGAAGCTTCTGACAGGGCTGACTTTTTAAGCTGGATTTGACCCAGGACCTAGCAAACTTTGTTTCCAACACTGCCTCCAACTGACCCGATAGGCCTTGTCAGGAGAGTTGCTGAACTTGTAGTCATTCTTATCAAACACAAGAGCTGCCTAACCAACCTGATATACATCTTTCTAAAGGGCACCTCTTCCCAAGTGGTTGCAGTCTCATTTGGTGAGGCAGCATAAGTGTTCTGCAAAAAAGTCTTTTACAAAAGTAGTACAGCGAGACATATAAGGCCAATTAACATGGTGTTTCAGACAAAAGCACAGCAAATGCAATATAAATGTTTTAGGTGCGAGCTAGTCATTAAGTACTCATTTTCTGATTTTTGCAGCAACAAAAAAAAAATCAAGGAAAGAAATATATGATGCCAGCATATGAACCTTTTAACTTAAGATACCTGAGAACAGACCATGGGAGTCGGCGCTTGCATGAGGCAACAGAAGGTCAGAGTCCCAAATCTGTTTCCAAAAATTAGTCATCGGTTAGGGGTCGGAGAACAATGAGGGGTCATATGGGGGTTAATGTCACCAGACGTGTTGGTTTCTACTGAGAGTCTTCAAAGTCTTACGCCCACAGTCATTAATTAAACCACGTGAAGCAGACTGCTTTATGTTATACAAGCGAGACTCTTTCTTAAAGTCAATGCCAAATACAACTGACTCTAGTCACAAATCTGTGTTACAATATAAAAACCAGTTATTTTGACCTTGTGGGGACATTTTTCTGGTTCCCATAAGGATAAACTCAATTTTATGAAAAATTGTGACTGCAATCAAAAAACTAAAAATGCCAAAAGTCTTGTATTTTGTTTGGTTACTTATGGTTAAGGTTAGGGCTGGGTAGGGGTTAAGGTCGTCATAATTGGGATTAGGGTTATGCCCATAGAAATGAATGGAGAGTCCCCACAATGAAAGTTGTGTATGCGTAAACACACACACACACACACACATATGTAATTCTAGGATTTGACCCTTAGGTTGGCTCTGCCCTGAAGAAATACAGGATGAAAATGTTTAATGAATTTTAAATAATTTTTCAGAGGGGCTGAGACAAAAATGAAAGGTAGGTTTAGAATCGCCTATTGTGTGCACACATACCTACAAGTTATATGCTATATTCATTTTGTATTTCCCATTTAGAAAATTCAATTTTTCCTTTTGATGTGCCTGGTAAACAGCCTTTCCATAATCTTCTGGTGAAGGACAATTGTTTGGGAAACCACACGTTAAAAAACATTCACATCCTTGACGTGCAGGTAAGCTATTGTCCTCATCTCCATGTAAAAATGTTCTGCTTAAATTAAGTCGGTCAGCCTGCCAGGGTTCCAATCATGCATGTATGAATGTCGACCTAATAGCAAATAATGACTAAGCAACTGTCACTTCATGGCAAATGATCGATGACACTTGATGGATGACCCTGACACTACACCGATGGCCTCTATTAAACCCCTCCCTCCGTTAAGCCACATCAAAGCCATAAATGTGCCTTTTGGCTGCACATACATTCACTTTGCTTTACAATGAGATGTTGGGTAAAAACCTCAATTACAGCAATATTTGAAGCATTGTAACACTCTTATTGTTGAGAATCCCACACTGAAATCTCATCTTATCTGTACTAACGGGTAAAAAAAATCTTAATTTTGAACATTAATTGAAAATTAAACCATCTGATTATTTAATTGGAATTACGCCTTGGGCTTCAACAGAAAGGATTATGGTCTTCACCACCTGCGTTGTCATTCTCTTGGGTCCCATTACCTCTCCCTTATTAGTTTTTTACTCAACAGAGTGAACTGCAAGTGCCGCAATCTTTGATCTTTCATTTGCTGACACAAATCCTTTCAAACCCCCAAAGTTTTCTGCCAAGGTAATTAGTACTAATTAAAAGGTTTCCAACAGCAGGCGTGCTATTTTTCCTGCTGAAGAAATTGCTTTCACAGGTGTCTGACGTTGTTGAAACGTGTGCATCGTTCACATTTTCCTTCCGTTCATTATCAAGCAGATTAGTTATTCTGCTTAAGACGACAAATGGCCTGCCGTGTAGGCAAGCGTGACTTATTGAGGGATTTAACAATGCATGACAGACAACTGGACACAAAATTATTGAGAAAAAACAGAAACAAAAAAACAGGAAACTACCATGTGTTTTTTAAGACTTGGTGTGGCAGAGCGCTCATAGTGTACTTTCAGTGAACCATTGCGTTGGCAACAGCAAATTTACAATGCAAAGCAAACATTCAACATGTTGTCAAACTAACATGGACATTTTTCTTTATTCCTATTCTGTAATTATATTTCCAAACCCAGCACTTATGCTACAGTTGAATAATAATATTGCAAACTTGTGAGTGCAGTAACTTTTAATTTTTTCAAGAGTGACTTTTTGTGGTAAGTTGGATGTTTGGGAATGGGGGGGGGTCGGGGTATGACAGAGGACAGAGTTTCTCTCCAAATTCTGTAAATTCGTTTCAGGAAGAATAAAAGAAACATGCATAAACATGCATTAGAGCACAGTGGAATTCTTTTATTGCGTGCCCGGAATGGTGTCACCTAAGTGAGGGCTATTACTAGGAAATCAGGGTCACAGAAATGTTTAATATTGTATTCTGTTACTACCACAAATAATCACGCAATATTTTTCCAAACAAATAACATTGTTTGATGATACAAAGAGCGTCGGTTCAAGAAGTTTGTTTTCTTAATGATAAGAAATACACAAAACCATACACATAAAGTCTTACATGGACTCTATAAAATTTCGAAACCAGCCACACTGCCCCTATGAGTGTCTTTTCAGTATGTTTTTAATTCTACTTGGAGGGAGGCAGTCTTACATAGATGACATGAAATACTAACAGAAGTACACACACCACTTAAACAAAACAAAAATGTTACACCCAATTTTGCATGCAAGACAGATGCACCCAAGTGAGTTGCTCATTCTCTTGACTCTTGAATCCAGATAGTTTGCCTGGAAGTGTGGCCTTCAGTTCAGAAAGAGCCAGCTAGCTAACTGACATGGGGAAGCATTACCTTACCTGTTAACATTGAAAAGCTGCACTAAAGTACTCTGTGATTAGTATTTTACCATTATGCTGTGGCTTACCCAGCATTGCTATCCAGTGCTTAATGGTTCTGGTTTGTAACTACCATGCTAAGCTAGCAAGATAGTCTGCACTATCTGTTTACATGTTATATATTACTGGTTCTCTCTTTGCACTAGTAATTCCATATAAACTTTATATTTCACATACAAAACACCTGGTTCAGCTAATTATAGACCTAAAGATTATTTGAGTACTTTGACTGTCTAGTGGTGGAACAGAACTAAATTATAAAATGGTTGGAGGACAGATAAAACATATTCCCATCTTTTGATTAGTTGCAAAGACCTTTAATTTTTACTTAAGTTTTTTTTAATCACTTGGATATTCATTCGTATGCATTACTTCGTTCTTGTTCATGATTTAATTTGTAAGACATTTTAACATAAAGGGCCAGTTTCCCGAACAAGGATTAAGACTAGTCTTGGACTAAATTGCCGTTTCAATGGAGATTCACCATTGTAACTCAAAGCTAGTCTAGGCTTAGGCTTAATCCTTGACTGGGAAACTGGCCATAAGTGTATGAACTAAGAATTAAATTGTTGCTCAGGGACCAGTTTAGCCTGATATTCATTTTTGGGAGGAAACACGGGGAAAAGGTGAAAAAAGTTTGGATATTGAAGAAATAACCCAGGCTGCAGGAAAAAAAAACAGAATATGATAATGATATGCTGTTCAAGCAATCACAAAATGCATATACATCTTCTGGGGGCGTTAATGTAACAGTGCATAATATTTGGGCAAAAACAATTGGAAAGGCATATAGATGTGATAATTAAAAAATTCTGCCAACCAATTAAAACTTCAATACTTCCCCAAATGTCCTGTTAGTCGAATGTATATGGATTAACACTTATGTATGCCTTAGGTTACTTCTGTGAGCACCGTGACAAAAATTTATGGCTGTAAATCAATGCAGTCAACATAGACGTTACTGATGCGCTTTCACAAGTGTCAGAGATTTCTTCCGAAAACACGTGCACTTTCTGAGTGCCCCTCACACCATCCATAAATTGCAAATTGGATGGCACTTTGCAAGGGAAGGCTGTTAATAACCTAATTTCAATCACATGTACTACATGAAAACAGCATATTTTAAAAATCACATATTTGAAGGATGCCTTACATTAAATGCAGCAAGATAAAAATCAAGAATGCTTGATTTGGTACTGATGAGAATGAGTCGTGGATGTGTCACTGTAGAATTCTGCAGTGAGGTCATGGGTGCAGTCATGAAGGGTCTGGTGCTTAACGGAAGAATGTCTCCAACAGGTCTATAAATATTCAACAAGATAACCAGTAGGCACATCTAGGATTTATTAGCTGTTCATTTAATTAATCTTTAAAAAACTATTGTGAACCTGTAGGCAGTTATATAAATTCTAGTGAAGTGAGTAAGTATGAAAACAAATGTCAAACTACCAGTAGAAGTAGGCAACAAAGGTAAAATTTGCCACCTTATATCATGCAGAGTTTGTTAAGCGGTGTTCAGTGATTCTAAAATGGAATGGGTTCATCACAATCTGCCTTTCTCACAGAAGCTACGAAAAGCAGCCTTGTGTAAGGAGAAAAGAGCGTCTGACAGGAAGAGCTTTTCTGTTCAATGAAGAGTAAGCAAGCCTGGATTACATACGGACCCTTAAGGATGAAACAGTTCTCTGACCATCAAATCTCCCATTATCACAGAACCGGGACCTTGAGAAAATAAGCATGTCAGCCAGGAAGGGAAAAGGAACGATTTCTAAACCCTTGAATGGCTATCAGCTTAGGCTTGGTATGGTGCGGTGAGCATGTACAGTATGATCTGCTCAGCATTGTTTACATTCTACAAAAGCGACCAGATCTTAGACAGGCAAGTTTCACATTGCTTGTCAACTGCAGAAAAACTAAGATTTGTATATTCTGATATGATGGATGGTTTTTCTGTGTAGTATAGTATTGTAGGTGTGTGGCACAATTAGTTAAAAAAGAAAGATCTCTTATACAGGGTGCTCCATTGCCTTAAAAAAATCAAGCCTCATTAAAGGACTAGTCAAGACTAGTCAAATCCTTCTGTAATTCCACAGAGCTGAATCGCTGTCAACATCATTAGCCATCATTTCCCAACCCAATTCAGCACTTATGAAGTGTTCTTTATTGTGTAATGATCCAAAACTCTAAAAAGATTGCCACTTCAAAAGCTTTCTTGAGCATTACCTCCCGCACAGCCGGCTGACATGCCAAGCAAGGATTAAACGTGCCACTATAATTATTTATTTTATTTTTTTTTTAGTCTGTGTGTTTTCAAATAGGCCTATTGTTTATCGGCAGTTCAGGTGACACCCCAGCCTGCGCTTCAGTCATGCAGAAATGCAGAAAGATTGAAATGGGGGGGATATTGAACGCAGACACCTTATTTGCGTATAACAATTCTCATTCTTGGGTTGTCTCCTTTGTTCCAAATATCGTGCGTGCTACCCTGGGAATGCTGAACACAGACTCAGTGCTTTATGTATTGTGTAAAGGGATGAAATGAAAGTAAAAATACCCTATACCAAAAAATACTTTGGCATTTTTTGAGTAGAGGAAACTAACCAGTTAGCCAATATTTTTATATACAGACGCTCCCCTGGTTACGATGGTCCGTGTTACGATATTTCACCTTTAGGATGGGTATGATTATTTAATAAATTACACTTAATTATAAAACAGGCTTTGTGCTATTGATAGTGTAATAAATGTAAGTGTAATAAATATGTCCATGGCAGGCTAGGCTAGGCTATGATTTTTGTTAGGTTAGGTGTACTGCATAAAAATGCATTTCCACCTTACGATATTTTCACCAAAGATTTATCGGAATGCAACCCCATCATAACCCGGGGAGCGTCTGTATTTTTAAATATTGTGGTTAGTTTTTACGAAAGCTAAATACAGATTTTAAATGTCCTTTTATAAAAGTGTTAATTTTATTCTTTTATACAGTTGCTAGTAACTCAAGGGGGAAGGATCCTGGATGGTCCTGTTCGGGATACCCCGCTATTCTGTCAGTTCACAGTTAAGTGCACCTTTGAAAGATTAAGGCAATTTAACCAGCAACAGAGCTTAAACTCGACTCAAGGGACCGTTTTCCTTGTGTTCACCCAGTGTGATAACCCAGGAAGCTCTGATTATTGAATCTCCGTTGCCGTAATGCTGTGGAGGACCTACAGTTACAGAAGGCATCTGTGAGGCTCACAGTCTGTATAAACCTTTGGAGACAGTGTTTATGAGTTTGTATCGCAGGCATAGCAGAGCCTATGATCTTCCGAAGTTTGCAATGGCGGATGATTCTTCTGTGGTTGATCATGGCAGACATTTTATCTGTCAGAGGAAATATTTTGTCTCAGAGAAAAAAACAGGCAAAATACAATGTAACTTTTACCAAAAAAATTATGTTCCACATTCAGATTTGAAATCGATGATTTTTCTTTAACACTTTTTTTGCATATACCTTAAAATCTAAGGCATAGATCCAGTATTATATTCAGCCTGTTTAGCTGTTTTTGAGATATTTGTGTATTTTAGTATGAAGCTGAAAAAAACACACAAACGCCAAAGCCTGATATATGTCTGGATTTTTGTGTCCATCAAATATTGACATTTTCAATCTAGAACTGAAATGTGTTTGTACTTTGCCCAGTGCTGCAAGCACCAGGTTGCACAAACAAATACAGCAGTACTGCATTTTCTTCTTTTCTAAACAGTTTTTGCTTATTATTAATTAGCATTTGTACAGCACTATATGAGAGACTTGGACAATGTGATTTCATAGCAAATTAGTCTCAAAATTGCCCTAATTGTCATGCAAGAAGATGTCCTCTACATCTTGTCATGGGAAAAAGTCCTTTGTCTAACTGCCATTATATGTCATCTCCGCTGAGCCTCCTGCCTGGCAGGGACATTGAGTCTCTGCTGCGGGAGACGCTTCTGGGAGCTCTAAGAACTACAGTAAATCTTCAAACAATTTATCCAAACAAAGGCCACTGTGTAGGGAGAGAAAAAGACACGGGAAACAGATGAATAAGCAACATCAATTACCAGGGCTTGACCTTGGAGCGCCACACCAAGGCACACACTTCACACCAAATCGCAGCAGATTGAAGTTGACATGCCTGGAGTGAAAACACTGGCCCTCACAAGGTTACGACTATGTCTCCATAAAGCCGGGAATGGTGAGGCAGGCACAGAGAGAGTGTGCGGAAAGGGGGCTTGCGAGGGAGCTATGAATGAAAAATCACGCATAATAGGTCTAGGTTTATTTTAAAGTGAAACAAAATGGCTCAATTTGAGCACTTATCCTGTCGAAATTGGCCACTGTGAGATACAAGAGTAACATACAAGAGGACAGCCAAATCAGTCCTCTGATAAGTAGACTATAAGGGAGAACAAAGCCCGATGTCGAATAGGCTTACGAACTTGCTGGAGAGGTGTTGGCTCCCCTTTATATTCCGTGAAACCAAGTGCGGATTCACCAGCCTCCCAAAAACAAAGCTCCACAAACAGATTCCCTTTGATAAAGTCTGCTCTGAATAGACAAAAGGAAGATAAACATCGTGAGCCATTTGTTCGGGGCAATGAATGTACTCTTCCAGCATAGGCAAATTACATTGACAAGACTAGGACAGCTGAGAAGCTCCGTTTACACATATTCTTGCCTAACTCTCCAAGTCCTTTAGACACAAAGGGGCTTCCATTATAGTCTCTTGAAACAACAAGCAGTGATGTTACCTTTAAGGGGGGAAAGATCACATAACCTCATCACAGCTCGCCAATACTGTACTAATTAATCCAATAACGGGCTGCTTTAAATGCAATGTCCTCGAGTGACAAGCAGAAATCCAATCTACTCGTGGCAAAACAAAGGATTCACACATTTGGATGTCATTCTCCCTTCAGTCTATTAAGTCGATCTAAGCAGCCACCAATTAGCCGCTGAAGCGAAAGGTCTGGGGCCTAAGCTGTGAGATCATGCACAAACAGCAGTAATATGACATGACATACAGCAAGCGCAGGTTTCTCAAAGCTACAGCGCCATAAATGTACGCACACAGCTCAAAATCCACCGTTATTTAATTCAACATATTTAGATTCCACTGTGTATAGAATAACCCGGGTTATAGAAGACATATGCAAGCTCTCCTGAGCTGTCTTTTCAATCTTAAATATAATCTTTACTCTGATGCATGCCGACATTCGCAGTTTTATTTGCATTGTGATTTACCAGCAATGAGACCACAGATTCCAGATGGTGAAAATTGTTATACTGCTGTATCTGCCATAAAATCCAGGAAAACCCCAATGCTGGTCTACTTCTAAGCTTCCATTGCTAACTTGTAAAGGCCAAAGTAGCACAGTGGCAGGACAGAAAGTGTCTCTCTTAAACCAGCCTTCATAAGTTTGATCTGCACTAGACCATATGTCTCAACTGATTCCAGTTTAATAAAATGAAGTCTTTTATAGATTATTTAACATTATTATCTACCAACAATTTAATACCCAGATAAACCATTTTTCCCAAATCATTGTCATAACCACATTGTGTTTCTATTTCGTGTCTTGTGTCATGTCCAGTGTCTAATAGTTTTCATATGTCAGTTTTTGTCACTATGCTCACTTGCAGTTTTTACATGGTAGCATTTGTTATGTCCTGTGTAATGACTTATTTCATACTACTTGTATGTGTGAATGCACTGTCTGGACTGTGGCTAAAATTTAGTTGTACTCCTTACGACGACGATAAATAATTTGACTCTGAATCTGAATATCAAGATGGTGTTTGCAGATATAGTGCTTTTCTTACCGCTTGGTATAAGTACTTAACAAAAACTTCACGTAACCTTCTATAAAAACATGAATGATTTCCACTATTCAGGCCTTTAGCTATTTTTTTATGTATTTCTAATTTATCGAAGCAGTGTCTCCATACAGCTGTTTCGCACAGCACTCCACTACAAGATTAGCTACCACCCCTCCTTCTGTGGCCGATTTCCCCTCTCAGCCGTGAATCCCTTCACACAGCGTTAGATGCTATCTGGCAGAAATTGCTAGCTATCCTCTGCCTTATCGCCACCTCGGCACTCCTCCACGTCACCACAAGCACCATCTACCTTGAAGATTTCCTGCATGTCTTGTGAGTTGCTGTGTTCATTATAGTTTTCCACCAGAATCATATTTTACTGATTAACGTCTCTGATTTTCCAGTGCTGAATACCCATGGTCATATTTTACCAATGCAATTTATCACCCTTACTTCCCCCCCCCCCCCCCCACCTACCTAATACTTTTTCTGATGTTTTTTTTTTTCCCCTGATAATTCAGCATGGTAATTTCTCTTACAGGTAAATGTTGTGTTTTTATCACTAGGTCTCTTACAAAATTGCATTTACATTGTTTTAGTTGTTGCTAATAATAAGACTTTTGAAAGGTGTGGCAACAGGTAACTGTTGAAAATGCCCTGAAGTATTTGAAAATAAAGAAAAACAACAGTACACAAGTAATCTACTGTTTCCCGACAATTATCTCTCCCTCCTATGCTGATATATGAGTCAGATTTAGGTGTATTTCTGCAAAGTGAAGTCAGCTTGAACAAAGGTGTCTTTTATACTAGTGATGATATAAAAAAAAATCCATGGTGAAAACGTATTTTTACAGTAAGGCTTTACTTGATGGGGCACAAATACTTAGTAACAACTCAGTTACTACTGAAGGACAAACTATGAACAGATCATGAACAAATTCAGTTGCTACTTGAGACAAAAGATGCGTTACGATTCATTAATGATCAACAAACATGAGATCAGTATTTCACTTGTATTATTCAACACTTCTTCCTTCAATAGTTTCTTCAGTAGATCACAAAGGTTGACAGAATTAACAGATATACTAAAAATATTGTAAAGGCTTCATAAAGCATGTCATGATTCATTAATGATGAATTAACATGAAATCAGTATGTCACTAAGACTTAGTTAGTGGTTAATTAATACATAAGTAAAAGTACTGTACACTATATTTGTGCCCTGTCAAGTAAAGTGTTACAATTTTTGCTATAGGATGTACAGTTTGTTTCAGTTCAAACACTATGGTCATTGTTTGTAAATGAGTGCAGCAATAAAGACTTTTGTCTGCAAATTTGTTTGCTTTGGAGCAGCTCTCTGTAAATGAATTTAAGCAAAAAGAGAAAGAAAAAGAACCAATAAAATAAAAACAGCAATTTATTGTCCCTTATTGGGTGCAGTTTCTCCTACTCTATGGTGCTCAAAAAGCAATAACAGAACAGACAAGGTTAATGGCTTCTACATACAGCAAGTTCAATGGATGTAATGAAATCTTCATTAAAGGCATCACTGCCTGGCCAGTCTACACTTAATTTCTCTTCCCTGAACTGCAATCTCCAAATGCCATGTCGTTTTTTTAAACCAAATTAGCCACCCAGAAGCACTACAGAAGTCACCCTCAATTCTAAGACCATAATAAATGCACATATTTGGCGGATGCTTCTGATTACTCTGACAACCATGGGGTTTAAACCCACAACCTTCTAAACGTGGTTTCAAGCTATAGCCTACTGACTGAGCTACATACTGCCCTCTATATGTAGATAAGAAACCAGTCCAAATTCTTTTTGGGTAATTACCATGGGACACAAGGGAGTCTAAGTCATACATAAAAATTACAATGAAAATGACAATAAAAAGCTACAATGAGGACATCTGAAGATACTTGCACATTCTAGTACTAAAAGCCACCTCAAACTAAAAAACAAATCATACCTTGAGGTGATTGCTCTGATTTTCATTTTTTTTCCACCAATTTTTGGATGGGTGTTTTAAAAAAAAGGGTAGCTTTTTTAGATGAAATTATATTGGTGTATCGATTGCTAGCAACAAATGTTTGTAATGAACTGACTAGAGCCAAACTGAAAATGTATACGTCTGTAAATAGGTCTGGAAAGGTGGTATGGTGAATGCTTGCTTATTTCTCATTTTAAAATGAGTAAGCAATCTTAAATCCAAATAACGATAAGTACAAAGCCAAACCGCAATTACTGCTTTGCTAACCTGTATTCAGCTGAGCCTATTTTTTCTATGAAACTTTTAACTAAGAAACTATCCCAACTTTGTGATGGGGATAGATTTCCTCTGTTTTCATAGCAGAATAAGCCAAAAAATGCTACAATTACCTTAAAAAATTGCTACTTCGCTATCTAGAATAGAGCAGTGCTTCAGTACTCCTGCTGCATTCATGACACATCGAAAATTGGGAAAATACAAGCTTCAACTTGGGAAAAACGTCTTGAATGCATGATCGGGTTGGATATTTTTGCTTGGAAACTCATGCAGAAATCTAGTGATTTACCCAACTTACCCGATTACTCGATTACCCAATTTACCCAACTTGATGTCATAACTAACTACAATCTTGACTTCCTCCATTGTGACTGGTATACAAAGATATATAAAGATATACAAATGTTATTTGATTGCTTTTAACAATAAATTTTTGCACTTTTCATATATCATAACACAATGAAGAGACAATAAATTTGTCAGTCAGTCAAAACTACAAATGTAATTACACTCGTGAAACATTTTCAGTCTTGCTCAACTATGGCAAGCAGATGCAAGAATTTGTTTATTTGATCCTTGTACAGATAACAACGAAGCGCAAAGACATTACTGTAGGCATCCATATTGTTTTCCGCGTTGACTGTGTGAACACACATTACTCGGAAGTCGGAAGCTCCCAAGTTGGGTTTATCCAGTTTACTATCGTCTTGAGCGCAAACTATGAGTCTGGTCTTGGGCTCAAGACCACTTTTCCACTTGCTTGGTGTTGTCTTGGAATTGAAAGCATTTCTACTAGGTCTTGAATCAGTCTCGGACTACAGCATCTATAGTTAGGACTCGTGATTTTATAGCAAGGCACAAGACATTTTTTTAATGATAAGAAAATGAGAAACTTCGATAAACTCAATAACAAACATTGTTTAATGGTACACATCACCATATCACAGAAACGATAGAATTCAAACCAGTCGTATGGTAGTCTTTTATAGAATGGACAACCAAGGCACGACAAACGCACAGCAAGTTGTTTGAGTTACCTAAGCACGTCACATACTGCTGTTTTGTAATGCATGTGAGTCCTGGAACAAATGAGCTTTGGCGTCAGTGAATAAAGCAACAAGGCAACAACTATGTCTTTTTAAAAAGGAGATACTGTGAAAAAACAAGGTAAAATGTATTATATATATGTATGTTTGTAAATATATACACACACACACACACACACATGTGCAGAGTATTTATATACTGTATAAACACACACATGTACTGTATATATAGTACACTTAAGATTTAAATTTTCACAACTTAGCATTCCAAACCTTATAATGTTATTTATTATTTTTCAATGGGATCTGCTCATGTCTTGTGCCTTATTGAGAAATCCCATTGAAGTTGATACTCACATTGATCTATATAGTGTGTCCAGTTTCTTCAGATAAGGATTCAGATTGAGTTTTTGCCATCACAGATAACTTCCAATAACTGCCAGACAGTCAGCTTTCAATCACGACCGACCTGCATGAACCCACTGAGCAGCACATAGCAATGCGTGCATTCGGGCCACTTTCACTAACCATGCTGAAGAAAATATTATTTTGTACATATGAACACTGATATAAATTAAGGGTCACGATATATAAAGCCTACATTATACAGTCACTATTTATGCTGGAAAATCAAATCTTGAAATGTATCTAAATTTATTCAAAATGAATACTGTTTTATGTTAATACAAATATATGGGTGAGATTTGCAAGATGACATTCAAAAAAATGGCAGGGGCGTAGTATAATACTAATGATATCCTCTCCACATAAAAAGCCAGCCCTTCACTACGATCTGCGCCATTGTGTCGCTGAGGACCAGCGGCATTAAATGTTTCGGACAGTGACGGAAGAAAGGAGTTATTTAGTGCGTGGTCAGATATGGCACGAATGGCGACATACTAAACAGGGTGTAGTGAACAGACAAACCGGGAGAGAAATGAAGAACAAAGATGTCAGGGTGACGAGGTACTCAGCCTAAAAGGACAGGGCTTGCGGTCTCATCGGGAGATGGTATACCAAGCCGGCAGGAGATCAGCATGCAACAGGGATTCAGGTTTCTCCAGCGAAAAGGGTATCACTTCCATTACACCATTCCCAAACACAACTTTACAACATGCATTTATGCTGAACTGAGCATAGCAGTTGGTGTCTATTGTCAATTAAAACCACACACGGCTATTATTACGCCGGATTTGAAAATAGCCGCATAGATGTCTTACTTCTGAATGGTCTGAGGCCATCTGCTGATGGACAAAGACTTCAGGAAAATATCCATTAGAAGTGGCATCTGCTGGCATCACTTCTGGCCGTCTTCCAGCCTTTCTAAATATTGAATTATCAGGTAAAAAGCACACTGATCCTTTGTCCTTTTGCTCGTTGCTTGGCAAAGTAATAGGATACTGACAAGACGGTCCAGAGAAGAAACTATACGAGGCTGAAAGTTATCTGCCATTATTATTCTGGATGAGAATACTACTGATAGGTGCTATTAACATGCATTACAGACAAAGGTTTGTTGCCTGTACTGTTCTAAAGCTAATATATGAATATCTATGGAAACTCCAAAACAAAGAGCAAAATGTGTTTAAATTTCAATGCGGAGGAAAAAAATTGCTGCGGGAACTTTTGTAATATTTGATGAGTCTGGTTTACTTTAGTTTGAGGCCTAGTCATTTATTTTATATTCTAACATATGTACAAAAGTGAAAAGAACCACCCTTCCCAATGGCCATGTTTTCTTCTCTGGGCTGTTGACTGATTTAACACTATTATATAACGAAAATAAACCATTATAAATAGCAAGTTAACACAGTAAGAAGGAAAAAAATATCGATGAGGTAAAGCGACAAAGGGGTAGCAGCTATGCTGAAGCTCAGAATAGCAATGCCTGACTTGTGGATTTTTATTTATTTATGCGTTTTCTTTTATTTTCACGACCTATCGATTTACAAGGCCTAATAAACCAACACTACCACCAAAGCGCTGGAGCCTATTAAACTGCAGTATTGAGTTTACTTGGGTTTCACTTTTTCCCGGCAAACTTTCCTTAAAATTGCATAAACACTGTATACAGACTTTCTGCTAGCAGACCCCCGGAGCGTGACAAAAACAGCAAATTGACCCAAACATACAGTGATATCACTAATGAACACTGAATCAAAGTGAACAGCATGAAAGACATTACTCGAGGGGAAAAGAAGCATCAGTGAGCTTGATTCTATTGTAAAACGTAGTAATTATAACTGGTTTGACATTTTTATTTTTGCAGTTCATTCGCACATATTTCAAAGCTACAAAGTACTGTTGGTGCTGACTATGTGTAATGCCTCTGTGTGTCTGGTCATGTACAGTATACACGTCGTTGTGGGGACCAAATGTCCCCACAATGTGATATAAACCCGTTATTTTGACATTGTGTGGACATTTCCCTGTGGAAATAAAACACTTAATCTGGTGGTTTAAAAACTTGTGCTGGTAGCTGGTTTTAGCTGGTCTAATATGGTCTTAGATGGTCATGTCCCAGCTCTTGGTGCTTTTTGATGGTTTAGCTGGGTGGGTCATACTGGTAAGACCAGCTAAACCAGCTAGAATGACCATCATAAGGTGGTACGAGCAGCTAAACCATCAAACCATCATGTTGAAACATACCTTAAGCTGGTCAGCTATCATGAACTGGTCAACCATCTTAACCAGCTTAAGGTGATCATGCTGGGTTTTTTTCAGCAGGATTCTCCAGTCCCCAGAAGGGGAAACTCAACTTCATAAAAATGTGTGAATGATATGAAAAAACTAAAAGTGGCAAGAGTTTTGTATTTTGTTTGGTTAAGGTTAGGGCTGGGTAAGGATTAAGGGCGTCATTTTTGGGATTAGGGTTTTTCCCATAGAGATGAATGGACTGTCCCCACAACGATATGAATACAATCGTGTGTGTGTGTGTGTGTGTTGGCTTTCTGTACATTGTGGCATTTTTCACACCATGTAATGTAACATAATTAAACACAAGCTAGGAGAGCATATATTGCAGCAGAAATCAAAGGGAACGTGAGAGCGGTTGCAGCTCAGCCCCTCTCCTCACCCCACCCACTCCTCTCCCTCCACGCTGCAGCTTTGTGTCCTGACCTTGCTGGTTGTATGCCCCATCCATCTTGGGCTGCTTAGCCATTTTGCGGAATTCATACTGTGCAGATTAACACAATTCATCACCACAATCATCTTCGATTCATCACCCTTTCCAATGAATGTTTTGACATCCAGTTAATTTTCTGCTGATGATTTATCAAATTATAATTACCATGCTCTGAAGGACTCATTTATTATGTTGATACATGATAATGATGCCAAAGTGGATTGAATTTTAAGTAAGTTCATTGCGATTATAACATATGCATTATTGTGAGTAATGTTACACAATTTGGTTTTTTACAGCCTGGAAACTCATGGGACTCTTAATGTTATAATAATCAATGCAAAAAGTCAGGTTGTTAATTCAATTTTTTCTGTACAAATTGTTTTGCTAGGGAGCAGGGAGCATGAAAAAGTTCAATTAAATTCTAAGCTCCGATTTAAGATACTCAGTAATTAAAGAACACACTAATTCAATCAAGGTTTAAGTCTCAACCCAAGTGAGTTAGGTTTTTTTCTTAATAGGTTGTAGGTTCTTTTGCAAAGACTGCTCACGTAGATACTTCATTAGCTCACTCTACCTTTTCTCCCATTATCGAAACCCACTGCATAAATGCAGGAAAATTTAATGCATTTGGATTTAATTTGTTAATTTATTTTTACTGGGGGAAAAGTTAACAGAAGCCAAAGCTACAAAAAGAGAAACCAAATAAATAGTTTCAGTATCATACTGGCTTGTTATTCAGATGTACTACTTAATCTAGGCATAACAAGTGTATAAACTGCATAATGCCTGTACATTAAAAATTCAATGTACACGCATTTTTAAATTATTAGCCTTCAGATTGTGTAAATGCCTTTTGAGATTACATTTAGATGTTTTACTGTTGTTCTTTTGATTTGTCAGCCTGCTTAGAATAAGCTTGCTTTGATATAACACTGCACGTTAATTTTATTATGGAAGTTTTATATTTTTGTGGCAAGGGAACACTAGAATATCTAGGAAAATTATTTTACATACTTGCACAATGGAATGACCTGTTTAGACATTTTAATTACCAGCTCTATTCCTTGGAATAAAATTAAAAAGATGAACAATCGCATTAACACTCGTAATTTGTTGATGATGCAAGTAAGATTCCTTGACTTTAATCTGGGTTTTGCAACTAGGAGTGAACAAAACACAATAGCATTTCATATATGACAAGGTGTGGAAAGGCGTTAGCAGAAGGCGGCTACACAAAGCAGAGTTGTGTGTAGCTATTTTTTTCCTGTCCAACTCTCTTTGCCCTTGGGCTAAAACCCATAAACACCACTATCCCTGTGTCCTCACAGCTACTCTGCCCATAATTGTGAGTCCCTCTTGGATGTCCCAAAAGTGAAAGATGTGTCTGGTAAGTGAGAGAGGTCAAACATGAGCAGAGATATTTATTACATGCACTGCAACCAGATGGAAGCAGCCCATCCATCAGGAAAACTGTCACCGTGGCCACAAATGCTTCCATAAAGAGGCTCCCTCTCGAAACGGGAAGTCCACTGGCTCTTGCTTGTGTTTACAGAAATGGACTCAGTAGCACAACTGCGCCCTTGTTTAATCATCTCCTCCCGGCTCAGCCTGGCTATTTTTAAACTTTACTTTTATCAATACTTGTGCGGCAGCTCTGGGAGATATTAAAAGCATACCAGGGCAGGGAAGGGCGTTTCTGACACTTGCTCCCTCATTCATCAGTTCCTCATAGGCCCGTCGGTGACAATGAAAAGATTTGACAATACTGTGCGGCAGAAACTCATTCTCTGTCTCATCCATCATACTCGACCCAGAAGCCATCCTCCTGACCTAATCTGTAATGCCTCTGTGCTCGCGCGAGCCTTCTTAAAGGCAACCTTCATTAACGGTAGCTGCTCAAACCCAAGCCCAAGCTCAAAGTAAGGGACGGCAGACTGTCGCTGTATATCATTTAGGTGTTTCACCTTCAGGATCGGAACGGCCAGAAGATAAAGAGTCGTTTATAATGCGACCGGGCCCCAACGGACCAAGGACAGAAGATTAAAAAGACAGATTAAAACTGACACGGTTGTGCCAACTCTCACGAAAAAAAAAAAGAAACTTTTGGTTAGCATAAACGAAGAAGCATTAATATAATAAAATGTTTACAGTATACCAAAAATGTAATCATATAATGATATTTAAACATATATCTATTGTGCCTTATAAAGCTAATTTAGTTAGCACTGATTTAGATACAAACGTAACTGAGTTACTTGTAAGATATACTGTAAACACAGATTTTTTTTAAATGCACTTTTTCTTCTTTTCCCGTCTTGTAACCTAACGAAGTGGAGTGCAGGCACTTTCCCGCAAGCTTCTCATCGGTGCGTGACTGTAGGTGATGTTCAGTAAGGTCACATTGCAGGGGCTGCGTTGGCCTCCCTCCCCAGCTCAGATGGCAGAAGATCACACAATGCACTGTGAATGTTAGTTAACACACAGGAGGACCGAGCCAGGCAATGCTCTCTGACCCAAGACTGGCTATTATAGAGAGATAGTCCCTAAAGCCCACAGCTGAGTTCGCTGCCAGATTTCCCTTATCTCTAACTGTCCTGTCTGTACATTTATTCTAGCTGTCTAATGTGACTGGTCTCTTTACTAAACCTCTAATGGAAACAGTTTTTCCCAACTAGTATTTTAGGACAAGTTCTGCTTCAGTTCATTTGTATCCGTATGTATGTGTTTTTTTTATTACACTTACATTGTCATCAGGCTCCAAAGCATTTTAAGTGATACTAAATGTATTTTTCATGCCCTTTTTGGCACCCCCTCCAAGGTGTCCCGCAGCCTTGTGCCCTAAGACGCATGCGACCTGCACCTGACCTGGACCAGGATAAACAGCGGAGGCAGACGTAAGGTGAATCGACGGATTCTCGACACACCGACACATTTTTATTTGTTTGGCATACTCATAATTTAGCTACAGAGAATAACAGATGCATTGCAAAGAAATACCCAGAATTTGGGGAGGTTTTGGTACAGAAAACATTTGTTAATGTTTGAAAATTACTTTAATTCCCAATTAATTCTTAATTACGGTTTCAAAGGGTATTCAACATATGTCAAGTCAATTGAACGTATGTAAATTTATGTTGATGGATCTTCAACGGCACTTTGCCAACTGCAATGAACAGTGCGGCAATTCCGAAGAATAGAGGTTTAAACGTTGAATTATGTATGTTGTGTATGTCGGCCGCATCTGAATAAACCCCTGGTAAAGCCACACGCTCCAAGGGCCCGGATTCAATCCGCGTGAAAAGTGGCCCAGCGTGGCCAGCCCCTTAACCCAGTGTGGAGCCATAGGCAGGGAATTTTTGGCTTCAGACGCCAATTTTCTGCAGCGCCGAGTGTGGAAGAGGAAGAAATGTCAACGCGCCCAGAGCTCCTAACCTCCCACGGTCAGCGCAGTGTTCCGTCCGTCGACTTTCCACGGCGACCATAGCTGGCGCGCGGCACACGCATCCGCAGTGTGACATGCCACGCAAACACAAACACGCCTGACTCGGAGCCTTTCACATGACCCGAATTAACGAGGATGCACTCGCCGGGGAAATTAGAAAACATTTTCGGATTCAGGAACCTGTAAACAAGCAGCCTTTTGACTAGCAGGTCCGGGCCAGGATCGCGTGGATTTGGCAGGCCCTGAAATGGAAACAAGTCCGTGTCAAGAAACTTAACAGAAACGCTTGCAAATGACACCAGCATGAATTTGTTAGCCCGAGCCAAAAAGTTATGTTGAAGCTGAATGTTGCAGAAATCTCGCTAAATTTGGCTTCACCACCCTCCTAAAACAGGAAATAATGGAAATGTGATTTTCAGTGTTACCATACCTAGATTTCCCTGGTTCTTAAATATAAAGCACATTATGTTTAGTGCTAAAATCTTTCATCACTAAATAACACTACTATTCATAGTGAAGTTTTATACTAAAATGTCGCTGAAAACCTGATGTTTTTCTTTTATTTTTTTGCCTAACAGAACAGCTGAATCACAGTGTTAGAAAACCATTGAAATGTGAAAAGGCACAGACAATTATACTGGGTTTTAAGCTATCAATCCCAGCCTTCAACCCGTCACATATCCTGCTCTGTTTTAGCTCCCATTTAGCTGCTGTGTGAAGTGTTAGTGGCAGCCTGACTACCTGACTGACAAAAGCCTTGATCTAAGGATTTTAAAGCGTATCAAGAGCAGTAGAACCATTCGGACGTGTTTCTGCATGCTGTGTGGGTGTCTTCCATGTTAAAATAAAAAAGCCAAATTAAGGTGATTGGAGGAAACATCCATACTAGTCGTCTATTAATTCAGTCATTTAACATTCAATCCTAAATACTTTGTCAACCAGAATGTTATTCTTATTCGTAAAGAACATAAATAAGAGGACAAACATTTCTGAATGAGAAATGCATTTAAAGGCACATTTAAAGAAAAGAAAGGATTCAATATATATATTTCCCCTTTACGGCTTAAAATCCTCAAATTCCATACAGTTCTGTTAACCATCAGCAATTATCTTGCTGTCAGAGCTAAAGGTAACAAATTTCCTCATATCCAGCAAGGCAGTATCATCAACCGGACACGAGCCTCATCTGACGGAAACTAAATCACCGTGGCAGCCAAGAATCCTGACAGACAAATGCACTGCCTTGGAAAATCTGGGCCTATCACTCCAAGCAGGAAAAAAAAAGATGTGGGTCTCCCCGTTGACCTTTTTTCCCCCTCCCCCAAACGAGATTAAATGCCTCTGATTCTATAAGTGTGATGCGTTTCCAAAATATGAGAATTATTAATGGACTGTGCAGAGGGCCACTTAATCTCCTGCCAGGTCTCAGCTCAGTCTCTCTGTTTTACCATAGAGATGGAGAGGATAACAGGAATAATGATTTATTCCTATTCCAATCGACAACAAAATGTGCATACTGTATACAGTGTTCCAGCAAATAAACTCTAAAGATAGACTTAGGCTAACACAAAATTATCAATTAAGACCCTGTTGGCAACACTTTACTTAAAGCATGCATGTGTAATGCATTATAGACACCTTATTAATGCATTATAATGCATTCATAGAGTATTATAAACATGGATATAACTATTTATAAAAAGGCATAAGACATTATAGCCATGTTTATTATGCATTATGAATGCTCTACGAAGCTC
Organism: Hippopotamyrus pictus; assembly: GCA_026781145.1. Taxonomy (NCBI): domain Eukaryota; kingdom Metazoa; phylum Chordata; class Actinopteri; order Osteoglossiformes; family Mormyridae; genus Hippopotamyrus; species Hippopotamyrus pictus. Next base: position 8,005,293 of record JAODLC010000045.1, on the reverse strand, counting down.
TCAACTATAATGCACTGTAGATACCTTCATAATGCAAGACAAAGCATCCTTAATACTTACTGTATACCAACCATTATAGTGCATTATGAAGGTATCTATAATGCATCATGATGACTGCTTTAAGTGTTATCGCACTGTTAAACTGAAAAAGCAGCATTTTTGTCCTACAGGGAGGTTGCCCATCCAAGTGTCACATTAAGGAGTAAACTGTGTACATACAGTACGACAAGATTATCATGCTATTATTGCTGGGCATTTATATACAGTCATTTTAGTACTGCATTTGAAGTTTTTCACATTTGAAAAGTTAACCTGTAAAACCTCTGACTGAGTAATCATCACAATTAAGAACGTAAAGGACAGAGGGAAAAAAACAGAAACAATGAGCGCAACTAAAATTGACGTGACCTTTTCTCTTTGTCAAACTTATTTAGGGTAAAACTCAATAGAGATGCATCGCTACCACAGCCCCTGCTTTTAGGGCTTTGGCGTTGGGAAGGTGCAGGCCAAGGCGTACCCGGGTAACTGACTCCACGTTGATGAAAAATATGCACGTCACATTAGCATAATATGATTGGTCAGTGCCACCCAACCACCGTGGGTGAGAATAAAAACAAGGTGCACGATCTGCTACTGGCTTGTCAAATTCAACAGGACATTGGGTGATGGCTTGTCGAGGCAAATCAGAGACAAGAGTGCCCAGCCGTGATTTTAAAATGAAGGGAAAACCATTTTAAACCAAAAGGTTAAACACATGATGGCTTAGCTTAATGTTTGATCCTGGAGGAAGAGTTTTAATGTTTTAATAAATGGCTTCATTAGCTCTGACTGCCACAACCTCACAGATTCAGCTTCCTGTGAAAATCTCTTTTTAAAAGCTTGGGGCAAGTGGTAACTGCGATGATGTTTCAGGCTAGCAAAATGTTGAAATATTAACATCGCTAACAGGTAGATATGGATATTTAAATCTGAACATACCTCAAGCCCGTTAGCAGGCTCATTGGTTAAATACCGACTTTAAATATGAATCCTCCAGAAGTGACATCAACATAAATGAATGCATGCATTAAAAAAAAAACTCCTTTGTGCACATGCAAGGGACTCTCATGCTCCAAGTGTCAATAAAGCATAACAACTCTACATAATGTCTCTCAAGGCAAAACAAAGCAGCTACAAACCGAACCACCAAATATTTTAACGTGATATTTGCTCACAATTGCATTTTAAAATAAACATGCATGCCCGTAAGAGTCAGACAGGGAAACAACACGAGAAAAACAATAAAGGAAGAAAAACACACAACTTGATAATAGCGGAGCCCCTTGCTGAGTGGTAGCTTGACTGAAGTTACTGTTGCTGTGCCTGGCTTTTTTACTCCCCTCCACCCCCAAGGCAAAAGCGGATCAATATTCGAGAGGATTGCACTTCCTGCCAGCAATGCAAGATTTACAATACGTGCAAGAATTTACACTTTGTCTTCAGGTAACTCATCAGCACCAGCCAATTACTTAGTCCAGACAAACAGCATTAACCGGGGACCCCAGCGCCTCTTTATTGTCCTTCATCCTGCTCTCGTTTCAGCTGCTGCCACCCTAACAGATACTACACTTAAACGTGTGCTTGGCGGAATACATTTCATTACTCGCACCTTGATTTACTTCATATCATCTTGGTGCTATGGACAAAGATAACATGCTGTAAATTACAGCCATCCTGCCTCGTTGTTTCGGTACTGGGGGGTAAACAGGGGGGACAGCGAAGATTCACAGGGGGGAGACATACTATCTCAGCCTTTTCAGTGAAGACGCGTTCCTTCCTATACAATATAATACAAATGCTTAAGTTATTGTGCTTCAGGTTCCGTTGTTCCATTTGTACATAACCTACCTACCATACACTTATACAATGCGGTATTTAATGGGGTATTTTTCTCAAATTTGGGTTTCTTTTTTGATTTTTTTTTCAGTTCTCCGTTTACCATGAAATGTATGTATATCAATATACAGTGAACAAAAACACACATCGTAAGATGCACACGCAAAATTACTAATACTCTATTGTAATGAACAGTAATAAAATCATGCATGATCTGGAGGAACATTTGTTTTCAGCTACCTGCTACTCTCTCATCTCCTTCCCACTTTTGCCATCTGGGTAGTAATGCCCGGCACACAGCTGTTAGCCCGCGGCTAATTTGGGACAGAGTCGCAATAAAGCTAACCATTTCTGAGGTGCGCACACTTACAGCCATGTGCCAGAAGCCCGGACGACGTGTCAATCAGCAGACGTGACGTGGGGTGCTAAACCGCTCGCTCTGTGACCCCGTGTGCATGAAGAGTCCCAGCTGGACAAACTACTCAGGTGTCAACACCTACCAACGCTGGGACAAACGTTCAGTGACAGGACGCAGAAAAAAGCCCTAGAAGCTTTGGCTTGGGGGGGGGTGGGAGCAGGAAGCTAACTGATGTAGGCTGATCCACGCTGTGAAGGGGTCCTATTACCCTTCGCCTGAAAACATTTCAGTGTATCATTCTTGAGCATGTCACTGAAAAGGTACCTTTGGGTGGGCTGTGGGAATCCCCCCTAACATCTGCCCCGTAATTTTCCCCCTCTTCCATCCTATTTCAGTGGCTGATAACTAAGAACATTAGTTTTATGCGACTTGCCAAGCTTAAATGAAAAGAGAGCTAACTTTAATGACACTGCAATTAATCGCCCCAATAGACAGACAGCTAAAAGACAAGATATTGACTTCATTAAGGATAATGTATTATGTCATTAAGTCGGTGGGGTCACCTTGTGCATCATACAGGCCCACTAATATATTGGCATTTTCTTCAAATAAGATAAATTCAGATATGTGTGATAAAACTGATTCGAAAATGGGAGGCGCCCGGTGAGCAGCAGTCTACTAGGCACTGGAGGGATCCCATTATAGATCATGGCTTATCAAGAGGAAGATTGATTTACAAGGCTTTTAATCATTATTGTTGCACTCTAATCTGTGGAAAGACAAGCATCCACTGAAATTACTTTATGATCAGCGCTACATCACTGTAGCATTGTGTGTGTGTCTGTGTGTGTGTGCGTGTGTTTTGAATATATTACAAATTACTCCAAAATGTGATACAAACCTGCTATTTTGATGTTGTGGGGACCACCTTTTCAGCACTCACAAGGAGAAACTCATTCTATAAAAATCTGTGACTGCAAGCAAAACACTAATAATGTCAAATGTCTTGTATTTTGTTTTGCTACTTATAGTTATGGTTAGGGCTGGGTAGGGGTTAAGGTGTCATTGTTGGGATTAGGGTTAAGCCCATAGAAATGAATGGAGAGTCCCCACAGTGATGTAGATACTTAATCTGTGTGTGTGTGTGCGTGTGTGTGTGTGTGAGTGCGCGTGTGTGCGTGTGTGACTGTATGCGACCTGTTGCCCCGTGATGGACTGGAATCCCAGCCAAGCTGGACCCCATGGATGGATGGATGGATGGATGGATGGATGCTTAGCAAGTGAGATTTAAATCTAATACATTGAGCAGCCCAAGTGATTAACTGGGTGGTAAAGTTACCTCACCTGTGATTTTACATATCAATCAGACATGAAGACTTTGGCCCACAATGACCTGATCAGGTTACGGCTAAATATACTTAACATGATATTAATCATTCCCGTATAAATACACTGTCTCTCACCTTCATATTGCTCTCACAGAGAGCAAGATAGTGGCGGTGAAAAGAAATGAAATGAAGCATCACCACTCTAATCCATAATATCACCAATACTACTATGATGAATAGTCCAACATATAAAAAACACAGCATACATCATCCATCCATATATACATTTTCTGTAGCTAGAGTACAGTTATCTCATGCTTCACGTGGCATGAGGCAGGCCATCAGATCGGATGCACACATACATACACACTACCAGACCCCGCACCACAACACACACGCACGGATGCATGCGGTAACGGGCAAATTAGGGAAACCAATGCATCTAAACAAAAACCGCTCTAGACGGTGGGAGGGAACCAGAGTTCCAGGTGAAAAGACCAAGGAGAGAGTTAGCTAACCCTAACCCTAACCTTAACCCTAAGTCTAACCCTAACCCTAACCCCACGTACCCAGAGGTGTGGCTGGAGCTGACGTCACAGCCCCAAAGACACAGCGACACAGAAGATGAACTAATTTACATAGCAGATTATTAAAACTGATGCAATGCCAGGACTGGATTATGTCTGAATAACTCCTCATTTTAAAATGACACATATAAATACGTATTAATGAAAACGTTATATTAAAAAAGAAAAAAAAAAGAAGTGAATTTTGACAGAGCAGATATCAGAGACAGCTAAGTGAACCAGCAAGAACTTTGAAGCCACAAATTAGATAATGGTCAGCGTGCCCTTGGCATTCACATGTTTCTATCGGGGAATCCATACCAGAAGGCAGTGACCTTCCCCAGGGCCCCCGCCTTAATTAATATCACTTCTGCCTGTATGGCCCTTTCTAACCGACACCACCTTCTTCACCAATATTTCATTTACAGGCATCCAAACAGAAGTTCAGGGGCCTTTCTGCCGTGACCTTGGCATTTCTTCATGGCTCCAGTTATTGACAGCCTCTCCTTACACTGGCGTCTTTTCTCATTTGTCATGATTATTGCTGAAAATTTTAACTGTCATTCGTGAAGCTACATCGATGGGTGTCGACTCCCCCCAACCGCCCCCCCCCATCATATTGGCAGCACAAATAGCCTTTTCTTTCCAAATGAGCCCGCTCCTTTTTTCCCTCTCAAAACGCCTGCTTCCAGATTCTCAGTTCTTTCTTATTCCACTTCACACATAATTTTTCCAATCAGGTGCTGTTATTCATCACCCAGTAAAAAAAATTGGCAACATTATGTTTTTCCTTTTTTCATTCTGATTATATATACAAATAAAATTGATATAGATAATTACGTGCATACAAAAGTCCTCAGTTTTCTGTTTTGCTACAGAAAATGATCGAAGTTAATATATTTTCTCTATAAACCATACCGCCGACGAACTTAAACTGAGCAAAAGAAAAAACAGATATTCTTAACTTGCTATACACGGCATATATTGTGTACTATAATAATAAATGGGCATGAAAAAGGGAGCAAACCCAAGTGACGAGCAGATTCAAGCCACCTGGTTCATTAAGATGCGTTTGAGCTGCAATCTGCAAACTGTAGAATTAAAATTAGGTGATCAGTGGTCATTGTTGACACACCACAGCAAACAACAACGAAATGTGTCCTCTGCATTTAACCATATGTGACATCATGACTTAGCAGGGGGCAGCTAATTCGGCGCCCGGGGAGCAGTGCTTGGGGGCGGCAGGTTGCTCAGGGTACCTCAGTGGTGCCTTACTGGTCAGGGATTCGAACCAGCAATCTTTCAATTACAAGTGCGCTTCCCTAACCATTAAGCCACCACTAGCCACGCTATTGGATTCTGGCAGGACCAGAACAGAAGCTGGCAGTCCTGCCCTGCGTTATTGTGGCTTATTGCAGATCCTCTGGTCATGGAAGCCCACCTAGGGGAACCCTCAAAGGTTCGGGAACCCAAGAATGCACTGTTTGGTGTCTCTTACAAGGTGCCACCCCCTAAGGGGGTTTGTTGACTGGGGAAAGGTAGATCCATGGTGCAAATACTCACAGCCGTGTGCTTGCAGACGCCCCAGCTGATGACTCAGATAAAATGTCCGCACGGTGCATGTTTCCCTGGTTCAGAAGTTGGTGTTTTGAATCCTTCTCTTTAACATGCACATTCAAAATGCTTTGACGTCACACGACTGTCCATCGTACAGTCCGAAATATCTGGTATTTATGGCATTCCACATTAATTTCGCCTGTATTGTCAGGTAATTATAAGCTGTTTTTCCCAGTGCTGTCACATACTCAGCCCCGTGGGATACTGCCAAGTCAGAGTTGATGACGGAAATGCATTTAAGTCCTTTCATTTCTGATGCGAAGGTGATATTTTCAATTAAACTGCCAAGTACTCTGCAGTTTGAATTCGTTGTAAATAAGTAAAAAAATAAGAATATGCTGTAGTGCCCAAATGCTGGTTATATCCAGATTGAAGACGGAATGTTCTGGGAGAATGCTGACTATGGGATCTTCGTAAGTTCGCATCTCTTGACGGCCAGGTTCAGCTCTGCCTTTTCAGGGGCCCTGGGCAAAGCTTTGCTCGTGGGGCCCGCCGATTAAAAAAATGGATGAACACTTCACTTCCTCCGCAACGTCGATAATTCAGGGGCTCCAAGCAACTGCCTATTCTGCTTATAGCTAATCTCAGCCCTGATGACGGCAACTAATACTTAAGAAATTACAGTGCCGGACTTCTTATAATAACGTAAAGTATGCTCTTTAGCTACCGACTAGCTAAAACAAAAGCATAATTAATTATGCTATATGTAAAACAACCTATTAGGAATTTATTAACCAAACATGGATAATCAAATGTTCAGTTGTGATAAATACGATGAGTTACTGTACTACCAAAGAAAAATGATCGGCTCTGACACTGCTTGTTATGTTGGTGATATAACCATGCATAGTTAAATATGTTGCTGACATCTCCGTACTCTAACTCATGGCAGTACTGATAAACAGCCATGCTATTACTGTGCGGCTCTGGACACCTGTTCCATACGGCGAGCTGCTGTTCGACGCGCTAATGAAATTCCTCTGGGATCACCCACAGCTGTTTTACACTGCACAGCCATTCGGTTACTCTCCCAGTCTAGGAACATCCATTCAAAACAAATTAACTTGTGTTCGCTCTTTCCACTGTCCTTCATTTCAGATGTAGCTAATTTTACCATAATATTGAACGAATCACTCATCCTCCTGCAACTGCTTCCATTAAAATATGTAGAACCCGATGTCAGGCCACATAGAATGGACTGTCCATCAGCTCTTATTTAATAAAATCTTTGATGATCATCTGATTATTCTAATAAATCATGCTGAGATATTCTTAGATGCACATATTTAGTTAAATATTGCGCAGAAACACTGATTAATTATTATAGCGATCAGGATATTAGACATTTTACTAAGCAAGCACTTTTTAAATATTCTATAACAGCTCCAAGCAAAATGATAATATATTATAACCATGGCTACACTGATTTCTGTATAAGATACACATGTAAAAATGTATCATTTAGCTTTGTTCTGAGCACTGTAGTCTCTAATCCACTGAATCCCGGCCCACCAGCCCACAGCATTCTGGGTAAAAAAATCTAACCGAACAAACCATAGGAACAGAGTCCAGGCCTAGGTTTGGGACACAAATAAATTCAACTGTCACATCAACCCAACAGGACCATGAAGCTGATAAATTAAACTACTGCAAGTCACCTGAGGTCAGGGCCGCACTTACGGGGAAGACAGGCTTCATGGGATTTATTCATGCAAATTCACCACGAGTCCTGGCAGCGTAATTGCAAAACTGTCCCGTTTCCCCCAAACGTTTCCATCTAGCAGAGTCGCGAGGCACAAATTCACATTTTACGTGATCCCGCATACGTCGCGACTCCCGCCGCAGTGAGGCGACGCTAAGCTGGGAGACTTCGGATTTTTAACCCGCACTTGCCAACATAATACGGCAAAAGCACATTAAATGCTCGGCAGTTTAACACGTTGACCCTGGAGTTCTCAGACTGGCCAGCGCAGTATAACAGAGCGTGTCGCTGACAAGGGCACATGCCCC
>JAODLC010000045.1:7962587-7997439 GCA_026781145.1 Hippopotamyrus pictus | reverse complement strand
CCCCCCCCCCCCCCCCCGCACCCCCACCACACCCTGTAGTTTTTCCTGATGGCTTTTCCAGTCCTGTTCTCGACACGGCATTTCCTGGTTTTACTGTCTCTACCTTTCCACCATATTCTTTTCCTCTTTCGGCATGGCTGAGCAAGGCTGACAGGCGGATTCCTTTGCTTTTCAGCGCATTAAAGGCACTTTCCCGCTCTGACAGCCTGTTCTATTCTGCCACCTTATACCTCCAGCTTCACACTTCCCTGGGCAGCCACTGCTTCTTGACAGACCACTGTCACTTCCCATCATCCTCTCTGTATATCCTTCTCTCTCCCCCTCAGTACGCATCCCCACTTTCCAACCAGTGCAATTATTTTTTTTGACAAGCCATCCATCAGCTTTAACTTTAAAAGCACTTTCCGCTGATATCCATTGTTAAACCCCTTGCTTTTTATGGAGCTTGCATGAGAGAATATGATATCAGACATTCAAGCTACCAAACCATGTAAATTTACTTTGTTCTCGGCTATATTTCCAATTTCACGTTCAATTTTTTGGTACATTATGTGTAGTTGTTGCGCTTAATATGATGTTGTCAAATCCCATTAATGTTCGCCGCGTTGCACGTTTTTTAAAAAACAGGTACAATTTGTATCCCGCAAAGGAAAAGGGGCGCAAGTCTGAAGCCGCGCTGGATCTTATTAAAATTATCTGTGCCGCCGCTACGTTTTTCGGATGGAGTAATTTAGAGGCATTAGCGAAGACGCATATGAAAATGTCAGCATGCCAACTAATGACAATGAAAGCAAAAGGAATATATCTGTGAAAGTCAATAAAGCTGCTTTACTGGTGACATAAATTTGATGGTAATCTAAGGAAATGAATAAGGAGCAATCCTGCCTGAATCAGGGTGATCGCAGCCCCGGATGGTGCGCTGGCACTTGGCCTGTATCTCAGCCGTGCCATGAGAGTAGGATACATCAGCAAGGTCCCCGGCAATCTCAGCATCAGTCTATACATGGGGGGCATTAAATATTTACATCGCACCCATTTAATTTATTCTCTTTTTACTAAAAAAAAAAAAAAAAACAATTTAAGAAAACGCACATCCATAGAGTTGCATATTGTTGTTATGCTTCATGTTGTGCTATAAAGGCAGCAGGTAGCATTACCAGAATATGTGGCTGGAAGATGGATGGATGGATGGATGGATATAATATTCATTCAGCAAGTAAAATTTGCATGTTCCACATAATGGCATGTTAACTGCACTGGTTACTTCATAACTGACCCACATCTTTACTAAACAGAGAGAAAAAGACTTCTTTTTTTTTTAACTAAAATTAATGATATGCAATTGTATCCATATTCTAAATTATGATTTTGAACAGAGCATAACGACAGTCACACTCTCATTAAGTTAAATGGAAGGGAATTTTCTGTAAATGAAAAATTTCCCCATGAAAATCTATTACAATAACAAGCTCACCAGCTGTACATTAAAGAAGTGCTAAGAGCCAACATATTTCTAAATCAACAATTCATTATTGTAAAAGCAAAAAAGCCACAGTGACCACCTCAATAATATGAACAGCTGCCAAATGTTCATTTAACTGAATGAGTAGAAAACTTTGAGCAGATTGGTTTCAAAAGGTGGCTTTCAACAAAAGGAAACATAATTAACAGGCTAATATCAGCATGTGTCTGGCCAAGTTAATGAATATCAAATTACACAGAGTGGAGTATAAATCATAATTATCCAGATTTTTTAATTGATCTGGCAATTAAACATGACAAATGCTATATACACCAAAGCTTAGTGCATATTGTGTAATTTAGACTTCCAAACAAGAAATAATTTATCCTTTTTTCCCACAGAATCATAGGCAGTCTCACAATGTGTGTATTTGTAATTAACAAGGACAGATAGGCATTAAACAATAACGCATGCCTTTGTTATTTATTTATTTCTAGCATTTTCTGTGGAACCATTACTCAAACTATTCAGCACGCATATAGATTTCTTAACAGCCCCTAATTCTAACTTTATGCTCCATTTGGACATGCACAGACACCCTAACCCGGGAGAGCACTATTGGATCACCAATCTTCATCAGCGCAGCTAATCAGCGGTCTGGCATGCCAAATTTTTAGCAAAAACCCAGCATACACAGAATTAGCTTTTATAACATCCATTCTCCTTTCTGAAAGTTATTCTTTATCATTACACCATTTTTTAACTCAGTTTATTATTTTTTTAATTGCAATTCCTCTGTATGATCTAAACGGACAGATTCACCCATTTGTACAATTACCATTCCATTGGTTTTCTTTGGAATATGTGAAATATAAGAGAAATGTAATGCATTTCATCTCTAGTACTTTTTAAAAGTTGAATCTGGAACATTAGGCCTACACAGAAATAATTTCGGTATATTATCATCACCACTAAGCAGAGAGAATGCACATCTGACTGATTTATAGCTGCAGACACGCTGGAAACATAAAAATTATAAATTTCGTACTTTATAAGTCACAAACATAACCCATAACCACAACCTAAAAGGCACCTCATATATTTACACTGATCAAGACCCAAAATGGTTACAGATGGTAACATCCGATTTTCTATTAACATATTAAAATGATGCATTTTTATTTGGTAATGCAACATCATTTGTTGTAAGCAGGCCTGCAGCACAGTGAATAAAAGCTGCATCCATGCAGTCGGGCCGAGCCCAGTAACCCCACAGCACTGTGTCTTCAAAGTGAAGTCATTCACGGCTTGTGATGACTAGTTCCACAGCATCCAGAGCTGCCTAGGAGGCCCAGAAGTTGGCTGCTGCCAGCAGACAGACGTGTCACTCCCCTAATTGGCTTGCGTGCACCTGTACAGAGCAATAATACCCACAGTGTGTAAAGGAGGCCAGCTTGTACAAGTGGAGGCTGTACAAGCTCTAAACAACTAATGAAACGGCACCAAAAACCTGAGAGGAAAAAAGCATTTAATTTGCATGCAGAGTTTAATTTGCGTGTTCTGAACTGATATACATCTGGCGGTTTAACTCAAATAAAGTCTAGGCCTAATGATGTATATATTAACAAAAGTTAGCTACAACTTAGCAAGTCACTGCATAATCCCACATGACTGGCTAAATTCCTGGTATTTCTATTTCCCCAGGCATATGAGCGTTCGATTACGCAATGCACGTTTTGAGATACAGTCTGGGTAAATGGTCAACTACGAGTCTGGGCCATCACCATGCCATACCGGGGGATATAGCATTTTCTCCGTACTTAAGGTAGGAAAGATGTGATCAGAGGAATTAAGGGAGATTAATATGAGTCTGATGTGAAATACATTTATGCTGACTCGAGTAATCGGAGAAACGTACACAGAGAAAACAGAAGCTCTTTATGAACTAAAGGGTATACTGAGTGTTAGAGGCAATGAATGGGGTTACTGTGCACTGTCAATGACATCCAGTTCTTCTGGTTCCTCTTAGTTTATTGGTTCCCATTAAGTTACTGACTGGCAGAATACACTGGTGTTTTCATTTTACGTTGAAGAATGAGAAAAGAAAAAAAAGATCAACCAACTGCAACTACCACAAAACTTTTCATCACGACATATGCCTGAAAACCTCTTGCTTTAGGTACCTCGTGCAGGTAAACTTAACCGAAAGCATGGTGTAACATGCCATTTTCAGAAGAGATTAACTAGTTCTCGCTTACGGCTTATCGTCATACTTTCAATTCTGCACCTCAGAAGAGCACTGCAGAAGTCTTCAGGTCAGCACAATTAACTGCCACCAGTCCGGCGAGGTGAGCAGGCCCATCCATCTGAGGCTGCCCAACACGGCCAGAATGACAGTTTTGAAAATGTGGGCCGATGTGGAATCTGTCTTGGGCCGTGAGGAGCGCTGATTAAAATCTCAGTGTGAAAGTTAATGATGAAAGGTGGGAGCGGCGTCTGGAAGAGTCGAGGAACACTCCTCTGGCAGCGCCATTTGTAACACCCACAAGTACAGAAAACTCCACTGTCCTCTGTGCAACACTGACCAGAGGTTATTTATGGCCAATGGGCATGTCTCATTGATGGATAGAGGGATGGATGAAGGCAATCGCTAAAACATTTCTGTGCTAGATTAAAATTATGTGCTTTATCTATTCATATTTTGTAAAAGATCACTAGGATCATACGCGTATCCTCGAAATTCTTATACAGTGAACTCTCGAAGCATAAATACATCCTTACAAACATCTATAGCTAGCAAGGGAACCGGGTGGAACGGAAATGAATTTCCAGCTATAACTCACATAAAATATAACAAACAACGACTATTCCAACACCGTGACACTTTGTAGATATTTGTGTTATATGAGATGTGACTTATTTTTAAGAAATATTTTAAGTATGTCTGGATATATGGGGAGCTTTTGAAGTGTAACCACATGCGTTGTGCTTGCTCAGACCTGTGTAAATCAGCATGACAGAGATCCTATATGGACCAGCCATATAAAATTATTTACAGAATAAACATTCAACAGCAAGCCTGTACTTTTGTTGTACAAACTCCCTGAAACGTCTACTGACACAACATATGTAAGAAATAAAAATGTCTTCATTTTTTTCCCCTCTCATCTAGATCCCATCACTTATTATTAGAGTTACTAGCTTACTCATTGTCATTCATCTTCTTTCCATTACTTTGCTATTTTTCCCTCTTTTCCCTTTACTTAAGCATTTGGTAAGATCCACTGAAAGGCAGATTTTGAGGCCACCATTCTAGAACTTCCGCAGGACTTTCACACGTATCTGTGACAGCAGTCCAGTGGAAATGCACTGTGTTTCTCCTCCACCAGCTCATCTCCATCAGTAGCTTAGGATAATCGTGTTGTACAAAAAAAAAGTAATGAAATTGCACAACGGCAGTGTGCCAGCATATGGTTACCAATGACCCAGATGGTTTCTACATGTCTGGAGACTGACAACTTGACTCCTCTATCATCAAACTGTAGTAATTAACAATAATCAAGTAGGTGTTAATTAGGCATAATGAAACAGTCTCTACTTAGACAGAGCCTACTATTTGCCACTTACTAGCAATTACAAACACTAAGCACTCAGCGTAATCTCCCTGCTCAGCTGATGGCTTGTTTTGTCTACAATTTGGCAGATTTAAACCAGGAAACTCATAATTTGCCAAGCTGTCACAGTTGTTCAGGGCAAACAAAAGGATGCAAGACCCTCAGTGACAATAATTCAGTATGTGTCAGCCCACTGAAAGGTTGGTCACTAATTAATTAAAGTGACCCACGGCTGAAGCCAAACAACCGCAGCACCTGGATGTGCAAATGTAGGGGTAATTAAAGCCATAAATTCATATTGGGATGACTGAGACTCAATAACCTTGCATGCATCTGTATGCAGAACCTGTCTTCTTTCATCCCAGGGCAGTTTAGCTAACAGAAATTGAATATGCTTTGCCTCGTTAAGTCAATTTTAAAGCTGCAGAAAGGAAATCTTGAGGGTTTGTCTTTTAAATTAACTTCAGTGTAATCACCCCTAATCAATCAATTATTCAACAGAAATACAGTGTAGTATTATATAACTGCAGCATAATAAACCGCAGTGATTGTCTTACTAACCTTGTTGGAGCAATTGTACCTTGACAACACTTAACTTTTATTCAACATCTTGACCTGTTTGCTTATGACAACAACCCATGAAAAGTATTTTATTATCCCTGAAAACCTCACCTCCAGAGTCAATAGAACTTTATGTTGAGTGGTTCAGCATACACCGAAGAACAAAGTGTATGTTTGTTTCCAGGGTATGTATTTTACTCACAGATGGAATTCCGAGTATATTTACATAATGAAACATTTCTGTAGATTAAATGTCTTTTCTGTCTCGTATACTATATAAAATTAAACCAGAGAAATTACTTTTTTTTTTTTTTTTTTTTTTTTTAAATCAATTGACATAATTTATATGCGTTGCAAATTCATAAAACAGTTACAGATGCTGAAAACGCTCTGTGAATTCACCTCAGACACATTACGCTGGGTTACATATTTTTAAGAAATTATGATTTTGCCTGAATCTCAAAATATAACATAACCCTTTAACTCATCAATCCAAACCAATGATTTATCTGTACAAGCATGGGTGTAGAGGACAGTTTGAATTGGGGGGTACTACAGAATAATTTATCTGGAATTTCTTTGGTGGGTGGGGGTCAAGCCAAATTAAATATTTGAGGGTACCCCCCACCCCCCTGGTTCCTACATCCCTGTATATTCTGCCATTTTTTCATGCAGGTATGTCATTTTCTCTTAATTTTTATGATAGTACACATTACATTGCAGCTGATGTATGTAAGTCTATATGGAAGTACGTAAGCTAACTTCTTTCGTTAATAATTCCGGTCTTTAAAAACAAACGAAACATCAGCAACTCCGAAGATATTTGCAATGACATAAAAATGACTTGGCCCAGGGAAAACATTTACTGAGATGGTAGAATATTAGGAATGAATGCGAAGGAGATACTGGGCCCATATTCAAGCCAGTGCATGAATAAGTTAAAGAGGAAAAGCCATGCGATTCGTGCCAATCAGATAAATATGTTTTTGCAGAGAGAAGATGACTTCTCTGTTATTATATACCTGATCCAGATAACAGTATTCCACCCAAATTGCAAAATAATTGTTCTCCCTGAGGCACTAATGCAAGTTTGTTTGTCTTTCTTCTTCAGCACGTCAATGTTGAAGCAAAAATGCTGAGGAAGTGTCCCGAGAGCAAGAGAAGATAAATGAGATTAAGTCAATGAATCAGCTTCATCTTGGCTTTCAGAATCTCATATACTATTGTTGTATATTTTGTGCCATAAGTTTTATCTTTGAAACAAGATGATTTCATGCTGCGACTCTGCCGGCATAGAACAGTTATGTGTCTCCTTATGATAGAAAACTGCAGACAGGCAACAATCTCATGCCAGCGGAAAAGGTTTCGCACTGGAGAGAAAAGGAAACTTTGAGTGGAAGTAGACTGATTGATGGGAGTATTGTTTTGTATTGGTCGTCCAACAATATCCTCATTGTATGGCTGCTATGATAAATGCTTAATGAATAGGAAATAGTGTATGGGCTGATATTTGTGCCCCTAGAAACTGAATATGAATTTTGTATATCTGAATCTGCAGTTATCCGCATTACAAAACTGAATCTGAATTTAACAGTTTGAATCTGAATTCCAGTAACTTGAAATAGCATTTATCCTACCTCGAAAAATTCAGTTCACAAATTCAATTTCAATCTAGTGTGACACACATCCGGGTCCTTGAGGAAAAGTAATCGACCGCAGATTCACAAAGATTCACATTTGTATGAATAGGTCCACTATGCATGGTAATACAGCAGACCTGTACAGATGTTAGGGAACCAGTCATCTAGAATGGCTAACTGCTGGATTTTAGATGCGCTTTTGATTGCACTGTGCTGTTTGCCGTAAAGGTGCATTATTGTCACCCACTAGACCTACAGTATGTGTTTGTGTGTGTCTCTAAAGTGGCCCTGACTGCTACTGTTACTCAGAGGCTGACTGCTATTCTATCCAGGGCTCTAGTCCACAGGAAGCCGAAGTGAAGCAGAAACGATATCAAACAGGGAAGGCCCCCTGCTTGGGAACCTGCTTCCCCAGAGAGAAGGGCAGAGAAGCGCGGCGGTGCCCACAAACGCCAATAGCTAGTAATTCGTAATCAGTGCAGGACTACGTCACGTCATATTTTAACAGACCAAAACGATCAACAAATTCTTAAAAAGACAGTTGTTTTTAAAGTTGCCCTGCAGATTAAGTTGTCTGATACTGTGATAAGTTAATTATAACTACCCTTAAAATTATACTACCTATAAAAAATGAGCAGCAGTCATTTTTTACCACACGTTATGTTTAATGCTGCTATAAAGAATAAATGTTTGCACTATTGCACTAAAGTTCAGTATTTAGCTTTACACATATCTACATTATATATAATTTTTATTTATTTTCATAATATATGTAGCATTGTGGGAAAGCACAGAGTTTTGTTGTATACATAAATTGACATTAGATATTGTTCTTCTTTCTAACCAGCTTTCCAAAAACAAAGCATAATGTCATTGGTATTCTATCTTACAATGTAGCGAGTATATAATTGCTCAACAATTGCATTGCCTGTTCACTCATAAAGATTTTGACTTACCTATTTTTATAGTTATAGATGATAATTATGTAACAACGGTTGCATGTTGGCCCAGTGGGTATTTTGGCCTCACATCTCTAAGGCTGTAAGGTCAATGCACTATCTGGCTCTGAGTGTTCCATGTTTCCTGTCAAAAACATAGATGAACTGAACTGTTTTCCAGTAAGCATCTCAGTCGATAATACACGAATCATATTACTAAAAGTTAATGCAAGGCAAAAAAAGGTAAAAATCTGTACCCAAAACAAGACATAGTAGCCATTTATACAAGCTGTCGGACGACCCAAGAGGGTTAAAATCACGATTTCTGCCACCATATTAATCACCACTGATATGAGCTTTTAAAGGATTGCTATAAGATATAAAGACAGCATGGTGTCAGCTGTTGAGCTCTGATGTGAGTCCATCAGACAACTGGATGCTTATTGACAGGGTGAGAAAGGGAGAGAGAAAGAGAAGTGTTCTGTCCTGAAGTCAGTCACCTTGGCTCAGACGCAATGTCACGAAAGCCCACACCATTTTTCTTACGACTACAGAGAGCATTATTTAAAGACCAACAAACAGAGGAGCTGAATGTCACAGCAAGGACACCTGCACTCTATCTCATCTTAACCCATCGGCATGTGGGTTCAAATCCACCCCCGCCGCAACCCCCTCTTTTCCCTCCCCCAAAAAAATCCATCTTCACCATCCGTGCCTGACAACAGTACTGGGTAGCCACACTCCAGATTTACAGGCACAAGTCGAGGGGTGAGGTGCAATTCATTGACATTAGCTGTCAGCTTTATTTTCAAGAAAGTGCACATTGAATTAATTTTAACTACATCTTAACGTTAAATATCCTGGAAACATTAAATTTCATGGTAGGTGAGGCTTACCACTTTATAGACATATATTAAGTTCCTAAGCAAAACTCGAGGATTTTTTATGGTAGGAGTTATAATTTAATAAGCAGCAGTTCGTAACAACTTCATCTCTACCATTAATTACAGATGCTTAGCATGGAAGAGTTCTGGTCATTATTACATGCCCCAGAAACCAGAGTAATTTAATTTAAATGTTTTAGTACTTTTATATACTTATTCAAATTCTTAAATCTATGTGGAAATACAGTCACTTAAATGAAGAAAAATTATACCCCATTTTGGATTAATCATACCTTAACATATAGACCGTCATATCTGTTAACAATGCATTGCATAGCACTTAAATCATTTATAATAATTAATAATTCACTTATACACAAAAGAAACAGGTTTCAATAATGAAACATTTGTCAGAACCAAACGTACCAAACTGGATTACTTTGGTCTCAAATTTCAGAAAAGTGTTTGCTTTCATGGAAAATAGCTACTGGACCATAGCAGAGCTTCTTAAATCGCAGCCAGGCTGGGCAAGGCCACAGGGAGAAAGGCCTACTTAGACAACCGAGCTGATTCATTATCCTAGGTGGGGCGGGAGAGGCCCTTAGATTCGTTCATAATGACAGGAGGTACCACGGCTTGGCGCTTCTCATCCTGACGCCAGATAATGGCTGAGAATAGAATGGATGAATCCGCGGACTGACCAATAATCAATCTTCCACTGGAATATCATCACGATAGCCACGCACATGGCCTCGTCTTGAGGAAACTGATATGGCATGGAGCAGGGGAACAATATTAGAGGAGTAGGTTTTCTATAACCAAAGTATAACGCTGAAGTACTGGTTAAGTAACCAAAACACACAATCCGTTTTTTGTGGCTATAAATAACACTGCTTTCCAATGTGGTTCTTCAGATCTTCTGATATGTATGACATATTTAGTGCTGATCATTAAAAGAGCAGAACAGGATGTGAAATGCAGGCAGTCATTTGGTTCCTCGTGATTCTGTAATTATTACTCTCATATGTTTGAGAGGTGCTCAAACATACACCAAATGTACCAAGTGTAATGTTTTAAGAATTCTTTATAGACCACAATCAATGTCAAGCAGACTAAATAAATCATGATTGTACCTATAAACATGTACATTTTGATCAATAAGCACTTGCCTTTTTTCTTTTCACTAACAGCTGCTGTAAAGTCTGGTTGAGCACCATCAGCCATAAAAGTATGCAAAATAAATTTAAGGAACATAATGAGGAAATACAGCATTCCTCCCATAAATACGACGTAACGACCACAGCAAAATGTCTACAAATCTAATATATCAATACGCTATGTTCAGCATGCCTGTGAGCTGAACATACAGGGAGCTCATAAGAATACTTTAATATCCCTCCTTCACCATGCCATCACACAAAATTCAGCATAAAATGGAGTACTAAAAAAATACCTTATTCTTTATGGTATTTACACCGATCAGCCACAACATTGAAACCACTGACAGGTGAAGTGAATAACATTGATTATCTCGTTACAATGGCACCTGTCAAGGGTGCCATTATATATTAGACAAGTGAACAGTCAGTTCTTGAAGTTGATGCGTTGGAAGCAGGAAAAATGGGCGAGTGTGAGGATCTGAGTGACTTTGACAAGGGCCAAATTGTGATGGCTAGATGACTGGGTCAGAGTATCTACAAAACTGCCTGTCTTGTTGGCTGTTACTGGCATGCAGTGGTCAGTACCTACCAAACGTGGTCCAAGGAGGGCCAACCGGTGAACAGGGGTGGTGTCATGGGCACCTAAGGTTCATTGATGTGCGTGGGGAGCGAAGGCTAGCCTGTCTGGCCCGATCCCACAGGAGAGATACTGTAGCACAAATTGCTGAACTTTTTCTATCCTGGTTATGATAGAAAGATGTCAGAATACACAGTGCATTGCAGCTTGCTGCGTATGGGGCTGTATACCCGCAGACTGGTCAAAGAGTCCATGCTGAACCCAAAGTGCCTACAATGGGCAGGTGAGCATCAGAACAGGACCACAGAGCACTGGAAGAAGGTGGCCTGGCCTAATGAGACTCGTTTTCTGTTATATCCTGTAGATGGCTGGGTGCGTGTGCTACGTTTACCTGAGGAAGGCATGGCGCCAGGATGCACGATGGGAAGAAGGCAAGCAGACAGAGGCAGTGTGATGCTCTGGGCAATGTTCTGCTGGGGAACCTTGGTTCCTGGCATTCATGTGGATGTTTCTTTGACATGTATCACCTACCTAAACATTGTTGCAGACCAAGTACACCCCTTCATGGCAATAGTAATCCCTGACGGCAGTGGCCTCTGCCACAGTACAATAATTGTTCAGTAGTGGTTTGAGGAACATGGAAGAGAAGGGGTTCAAGGTGTTGACTAGGCCTCCAAGTTCCCCACATCTCAATCCAATGGAACATCTGTGTGAGGTGCTAAATTCTTGGTGCCAGATACCACAGAACACCTTCAGAAGTCTTGTGGAGTCCATGCCTCAACAGGTCAGAGCTGTTGGGCGGCACAAGGGGGACCTACACAATATTAGGCAGGTGGTTTTGGCTCATCAAAGTATATGTTAGTAATCTACCATGATGACTTACGTGTTATATGAAAATAAAGCACAACAGAGACTTGAGACTCCGTGGAAAGGGATACGAGTAATTACGATGCCTGAAGCAGCATTTTATGCAAATCAACTTGGATTTTTCGTTACACACAATAGCTACTGGCTAACGTTTAACATTTCTTCAAGATGAAAGTATCTGCAAAATTTAATCTGCAGATGTGTGTATGCAGAAACAGTTAGCCAGAATGAGAATTATTATGGAAACAAAATTTATCACTGGTAGTCTTTCCTGGCTAGACAAGAAATCCCAGCAGGATGTGGTTCATTGACAAGGGAATCTTATTCCCAATACTGTACTCTGCATGAAGTGAATTCCATACTTTAATTATGATCTAGAACACTGAACACAGAAAGATCTATGAGAACTCTATGTAACCATCATTCTCTTGTACAAAGAGATGTAGGGTACATTCCAACCAAGGTGTATCAGTGACATCCGCATGAGACTTTAATACACCCATGGCCACATCAAAGGTAGAGCCCAAAGAAAAATACTATAATATAGCAAACGACTTTTAGGATGTATAATTTCTAAGCAATAACAGGATCTGTAGGTACTGGAGAAAGATGAAAATAAACAACAAAACAAACAACACTTTGGATTGACAAATGTATTGTCATACAAGGTCCTTCAAGTGGAGAAAATGAAGGAGCCATCAGGCTGGGATGAAAGAAGAACACAAACTGAAAGCAACTGTGAGCATAGATCCTCCGTTCCACAGCTGGAACAACAAAGTGAGCTACCTTCAGGATACCCTTCTGTTCAGCCATCTCTCCCTCTCCACCTATCTCTCTTCCTTTTCACCCATTCTCTCTCTCTCTCCCTCCCTCCTGCATAGGCGCAGCTGATTAAATACACTTAATTAATCCCACAAATGCAAACCAGCTGGGCGTCATTTGCATGGCAAATGCTCACAGGCTGGAATTAAACGCTGTTACTGAGTTTGAAAACAGGGAATATGACCTCATATCCTTGTTCTGCCCCTTGCCAATTCACAAGCGATGTTAAATTATAGACTGTAGATGAGTACAATGTAGTAGTAGTGGTGGTTGCAGCAGCAGTAGTAGTAGTAGTAATAATAATAATAATAATAATAATATAGTTATCTAGTTCTACAATCACAATGTATATTCTCAAATAAGTGAAAAAGTGAGATCACTTTTAAAATGTTTTTAATGTCACAGGTTCCTCATTGACTGACCCAGTGGGGATTATTAAACAACTCTGGCTTATAAGGTAACACCCCCCCCTACAACCACCACGAAATGAAATAACATATAACTACAGCTTAGTGTCTGCATATGAAGAGACTCATTCAGTAGCAAAAAGAGTTTTACCCTTAGGACAAATGCCAACACACTGCCAGTTACTGCTTGAAGAGATGAGACACTGTAAGGAAAGGCTGACGTTGCAGTCATAGAATCATTTGAAACAGAATGACTGTATTCCAATGCAATACAATTGGACTAGCAAGGGAAAAGTTACAATCTACCCTGACATTTATTCTTAACTACTTTTTAGGTTATGTGTAACCACAGGTATGCTTTGCAACTAGTTGCATGATAACACTGTGTACAAAATATGGTAATTATATGCATACATTCTTTCCACTACATGGGGAAAAAAAATCCATTAAGGACATAATTTATTTTTACCTGAACCTACGGCACCGTAACATGTAATAATTCGTGTAGTAGTTTCTTGTTTTCCGGTCTTATGGTTTTTACACTCTTACTAAGAAGATAGGAGGAAAAACTGAATTATGCTTTAATGTGAAGGACAAAATTTAATTTAGAAAATGAATGAGCAGAAACCTTATTATTAGAGGAGTATTTTAAGAAAAATATATTCTTGTGTTTACAATAGTAGTGTACGTAGCTGAGCCTATAAAATGGCAGGAAAGAGTCATTCTGCCAGAAAAGTGTTAACAATGTTCACTATCGGACAATAGTGAACCTTCATGGTGCTATACCTACTAGAGCTGCCTCCAAAGGTGGGTTATTTAAGAAACAATTAGGAGCATATACAAAGCAATTTGCAGCCGGTTTCACTCCTTCAGCTCAGCAACCCAAGTGCCGTTCAGGACTGATTTATAACACTGTCGCCTTCAGAAGGCAACATAATTAATAGGAGCATGGACTTCTAATTTCAGTGACTTCCACAGCAAGTGGATTTCATTTGATTTATGATGGCTGGTGAGTTTGCATTTTATCAGTTCATTCACTCATTATTTATGCTGATGACCAATTTCAATGGGTCGCTATCATCTAACTTGATACTAATCAAAGAGAATTAGGGTTCACTGCATTACTTAGAAGCCGCTAATTTATCTTCGGAACAAAGAGGAAAGAACAGCGGCAGCATACTTGAAATAGGTCGATGGCTGAGATGAAAAGCAAGGCTGGCATGGAAGAGGCTGATTTCTCTCAATGATTCTGTATTGTGCAAATTTACGTTTGCACTTTGATTCTCCTGATATCAAGCTCTCTCAGCATATGAGGAGGTCAATACGGTATAATAGCCTCATTTTTATGATTGGATTAAAACTGTTAATCATCACGCGGACAGAGAAATTAATAACATAACCTTTTTCGTTAAATATTAATATCGATATTGTAGTTAAGCTTAGCAAACCTGAAAAACTGTGTAACTATAGCCTTAAGTTTATATTGGAAGCATGAAGGAAAAAGATTTTTGCAATTGTATGCGATGACAGCATGGAAATCTAATTGTCTTAATGCTGACAACTCCTCCAATTAAAATAAGCAAAACTTTGTGCCTAATTTGGGTTTCCAGTGAAGTAAGAATATGAAAAACAGTCTAAAGTCCTGCTTTGTCATCATTAAAGAGGGTTAATGTAATTCATACCATACAGGGACATATCTGAATGTCATTAAAAGTATAATCAAAGTTCATCTTTTTGCATACATAGCAGTATCATGCACTAGCAGAACAATCTTTCCAGCTGCAGTATTTTTTTGCATTTATCCACAGACGTGGTTCAGACATGATTTATTAGCAAACATTTTAGCAACAACAAATGTCTATGTAACAGCTAACATTAGTCTGGGGTTTTGTTCTTGGATTGTTATGCTCAGTTATAGCAGTTACCCGGAATTTCGCTTCACTGTTCAGGCTGTCTTCACATTTCTTTGGTCTAATATAAAATATCTAACATATCAATGGCTCAAAGATCTGGCATCATAAATCCTGCATGTCAGTCCTGTTTTTGCTAACTATAGGCTACACCACATCCATGCATCTCCCATAATCGCTTCTCCAGTGCAAGCTGCGGTAAACCTATGGCAGGAAGCACAGGGAAGGCAGGGAACAGGCAGGCCCAGAGATGCCAGGAAGCACAGGGAAGGCAGGGAACAGGCAGGCCCAGAGATGCCAGGAAGCACAGGCTCCACACAAGGGCAGTTTCAGGACACCGAAATATACATCCTATAAATCTTTTTATACACAAAAATGTTGATATTATTACTTAACAGCACACCACGCACAAAATGAGTCTCCAAATATTACTACAGAGCTGGGATCAAAAAAAGTCAACAGAAATGTCCATATAACTTAATTACATAGCTGTTAGAAATTTATATCTATATATACAGAACTGTGCAAAAGGTTGCCAAAGAAAATGATGTTTAAATGATCTCCATGTTGGTATAAAATTATGGTATTATGTCTGACAAAGTGTGTTAGCTTAGCCAATTCAAACCCTCTTCTAAAGTCACCCCAGTATTTGCAGTAGCCATGTAATATACCAATGTTCTGACTCCAATACTAGCACAGCATGTTTGACACATCAATACCTCATCAAATTATTTAACTGTACAAGATATCAATCGAGGGCCAAGAACAGATTCCACCAATCAGGTACAAGAGTTAAATATGCAATTCAATGTATTTCCTGTGCTAAGTAGCGCAATCTACATCTACGTACAGTATGCATGCAGTGTCTGAGTAAATTGAAGTGCTTTGCAAAATTATGTGAAGCATTCTACAGTATTATAAATTAATAATTGAATATAACTGAATAATTCATTATTTTCTATACTTGCAATAGTACTGTTAAAAACGTAAAGGTTGACATTAGTCTCTGGCCACGGAGACTCTGGCCAATTCAAACTCATTGTAATATGCATCCAAAATTTTTGTTTAAGCTAAATTCACTATTTATTTGAAGTAGTAGCAGTCAGATTTCCACTGACTAATTTTATGCTACTTTGTTTTCCTGGGCAGTTTTGTTTTCACTCGTAAAATAACAGCACAAAATGTGGCACAGCCAAAATGGTTTCAATATTTTTGCAGGGCACCATGTCTCAAAACACTTAAATCAATGACTGATCCATTTTCTTAGGGAATAATACATAATACTCTGGTGCACTTTTTTCAATTATTTTACAGAGTAACTCCTGACATCAACAACTTTCTGTTTTTGTTTAACGAGAGAATGATATCTACAGTGAATTTCTATTGTCCTCCTGGGCCTAACTGGGATGTTAGATTCAATATCAAAAGCAACTATTAAAATATCACTGCTGAGAGGCAGCCCCTGTAATATAAAATGCAAGAGTGTATACAGTAATCAATCAGAATCTGTAATTCCCGTGATTACTTTCCCAGTCTTTGTCACTCCATCATAGAAACCTTATTCACACAATGTAACCATGTTTCCTTACAAACACCCACACATAACAGTCTATTTGAAAAGCTAATATACAGTATCACGTCTCCTTTCCCACACATGCGTCACAAGAAAAACAGCATAGATTACATACTTAGGAGCCTTCCGTGAAAGCAACGTGAAGATTAGCTCATCTGGACACCATCATACCTGCAATTAAACTACTGATCCTTACAGCATAAAGCCTGGCATGACCCCTGTGTAGTTAGATTAGCCATGCACCAGCATAAAAGTCCATGAAGTTTAACAGCTTCTAAAATATGAATAAAGGTAATAGAGATCACTTTGGGAACAATAGGTTAATAATCAAGTTAGTCACGCAAATAACCTTTTTTTTGTGGTTTTTCCATACAAAATGTATGCCTTATGTAAGGATAAATCATGCAAACGATAATCCTAAATATAGTTCAAAGGTGTAAGTCACATTCTATTTAAGCTGCATTTCTTATATATTGGAAAAATATAACAATATCAAAGAAAAGTGGCAAGAACATGAAAGCTATCCCTTATTACTCTTAAGAGGCCATTCAGAAACATACTGAGCAGCCACAATCCTTTCTAAGCTATTTAATTTATGTTGTATAGTGTAATTTGTCCCTGATGTCAAATAATATTACATTTCACTAATGCAAAAACCTCTCCTGACCACAAAACTGAGTGCTATGGATGCTGTATGCAAGACCTGCCAATTTATAACAGGGGTAGTGCAGACTGACTTTCCATTTATGACTTGAATCAATCTTATTGTTCAGCGAGCCAAAAAAAAAGGAAAGAAAGAAAACTGGAACGAATTCAATACTAGCAGTTTATCTTAAAGTTTCAATATTACAGGGTGACTGTGTCCCTTTTTCCATTACTCACACGCTTTTTCATTAATATCTGAAAGTCAAGCTGAACGCTTAGTAACACAAGAAGCAAGATTTGCAGATATATTCATTGTGAATTATGAGGCCGGACCACAGAAAATAAAGAGGGGTCCTTGGTATTTACTCTCTAGCCAAAATGCAATTGTACATTTTCACATCAAATAAAAACATTTTTCTGTCTAAAGGTTTGAATGAGTACAAACAAAATTAACAAGCAATCTGTGTGCGTGTGTAATATATAAAAAATCTGTGAACCAAAAAAACGAAAAATGCCAAAAGTGTAGTACTTTGTTTGGTTAAGGATAGGGCTGGGTAGGGGTTAAGGTTGTCATGCTGTGATTAGAGTTTTCCCTGTAGAAACGAATGGAGAGTCCCCACAAAGATATAATTACAAACCTGTGAGTATGAGTGTGTGTGTGTGTGTGTGTGTGTGTGTGTGTGTGTATGTGTGTGTATATACACTGTGGATTCACAGTCAAAAATTGAAACAATCTGCCTACATTTGACAACAGACACAACCATAAAGTCTTCCCTATTAATTGCATGAATATATATAATTAAATGGCCCAGCTTTTCTGTACAATGGAAGAGAAACACAACATTATTGTCTGACATCCGCTACTCAGATAATCACACCCATTTATTTCCAAGTTTCTTGTACTTGTTTCCACTACGGTACATTGTGCTTAGCAGCGAACATGAACTTAAGGAGTCTTGACATGTTTTATATTGATCTGCATAGGTTATATGCATGTAATCCTGTTTGCAGGCAAATTGTGGCATTGGGAAATTCAAGTCACAATGGCTTTGCTGGAGTGAAATTGCAGGCATCACAAGGGAGGGGACGCAAAGGGTAGCTGGGTAAAAGAGATGCAGGGAACCCATTGAAAATTGCAGATCCTCTATTAAGATTTATAGGCTGAACAATCCTTTAGGGCTTTAACATTATTCTTAGTAAACTATTTCAGCATTGTATATAAAATCAGGTGGGTTTAGCCTCAAGAACAGGCTGTTGCAATTTACTCCAATGCTGCTCAGTATCACTTCAGCATCTCTACATCTGGCTATTCACCAAACACCTACAGAATTAGGTTACTTCAGAAAGCCCACGGCGTCACAGTACAGCACATTATGGCCATTCAAAGTATGCTTTGAAGATCAGTAATAAGCTGGCATATTCTAAACTTAACATGTCATATCGCACAGGGATTTACTCATTCCTACCAGTCGGATTATCTCCCCTTGGTTTGTTTACTTGTAAAGTCAACATTTGTCATATTATTTTCTGTTTCTTTTGTTTATAGCATTGACAAGAAAGGCAGAAGCTTAAAACACCACGAGCACAAAGCTTTTTGTACAATCCATGCGCAGAGAGATTTACACATAGCTTTGGGCCAGCCATGGTGAAAGTGCTACAGTCTCCCCTAATCTCTGAGCAGTATCAAAGGCTACTTTACTTACCAAATAAAAACAGACAGAACCAGGGAATCAACAGATCTTGATGTAAAAAGAAAACAGGGCAGCTGTTTCAAAGATAATCTGGTTTCCCTTATTTAAACCTATATGAAATTGTGTATTCAGCAACCCTGTCTTATTTCATGTTATTAAATGAAAAGAGGGATCACCTTCAAGTTTTTATTAATGATAGGTTCCTGTATGAAGGATGCCTGCAAAAATTCACAACATCTGTTTGCTGCACTCACTCCTCAGCGTGCTACACCTATTTCTCATGCTTAATGATGCTCATCCACTCTGCAAGTTTTACGGACAAATGTGCGTTTAGCCACATTCATCATTCTGAATGAGTAGTCGCGCCGATGCATTCACTGGCCTGCTTTTGCTCTTCCTGCTACACGTTAACAAATGACAAGTCAGCCACATGTTTTTCATATAAAAAATTGATTTTCTTAAGGCTAAAGTAGATGCTGTTTCAACTACCGGCACTCTGGTCTAATGTAAAAGTGAAAAAAAAGCACGCATCTATGAAGTAAATTTATTCACAGCTTTTAAAAAAAAAAAAAAAAAGACAGACTACCACATATGCTAAAACATTCAGGCTGTTTTGATTCCAAAACAGGAAGTCAGAGCCATCATTCGAATGGCAGCCATCCAAGGTGCCAGCACTAGACATTATCTGCTGACTGACTTTCACATTGAGTTTATCTTGACCATTTAGTAAAAATCTCCCTCATGGCCAACATAAAAAGACCATATATTTATATATGACCCAAAATGTTCACTTACATAAATATGGCAGTAGAAAAATTATAAAGGTCTATGCTTCATGAATCACAGCCCCTTTTAAAGTGCAACTGGTTGTATACTTAAGACAAGATGAATTACACAAATGCTATGAAGATTAAATATCATGACACGATTTTTCTTTTCGACATAGCGAATGCATGACGTTTAGCTACTGTAAATAAACAAATACAGTTAAAAGGTCTATGCATCCCTTTTGCAAAACCACTAATCAATTTAGCGATTTACAGCTTATCCTAAGATGCAAATGGTATGAGGAGGGTGCAGATGGACATAACAGAAAGTGAGCATTAGCTAGCCAAAAATGTGTTTATGAAAGATAACAATGAGTCTACAGTTCATTATAATTCATTCTACACAGGTACAGCCTTTGCGTAATTGCATTATACAGCCTCAGACATTGAGGAATTAAATTGATTCCATGAGTTTTTTATGATTATGTATAAGCCCAACTAACCAGTTACGAAAAAATCTTATCAACAGACTCTTAAATCAGGTTAAAATAGATATTTCATTATCCATCCATCCATCCATCCATTTTCTGCAACCACTTGTCCTATTCAGTGTGACGGTGGGGTCCAGAGCCTATTATTTCATTACTCCTTACTCCTACTACTAAGTTATATTTTATATAATGCTGTACTTATGAGAGATAATTATGCTCTAGTGATGATGACAGTAGGACAGAGTTCTCTACTGCAGTTTACAGCAATCATAACGGAAATATATAACCTGTCTGAGGAACTCCACAAGCAAATGGCTGACTGTCATACCAACTCTTTAAATGGGACATTTAATGTTAACTACCACTTAACTATAATACTTTGCAAGACAGCTGATACAAGCAGTTAATTGGTGCGCTTTAACTTATGGCCAATGGTAAATACAAATACATATACACAGTAACTTTCAGGGGATTTAAGGAAAGCTACAACCTTGTCACAGCCCTCGTTTTCTGCTGACTCAGGTACTGAATGATTGTGGAAGTGAGCTGCTCTAACAAATCATGAATGGCTATTTTGGGGTTTAGGGAACTAAACAAAGGAAGATTTAATAATACTTGAGGTCAAAACGACTGCTATTTCTGCAAAAGCTAAATTATACAGAACATAATTATACCTCACCAGAGGTACAGTCTGACCTGAGATGGTGTTGGCAATGGCATTTTATAGTTAGTGTTCTGTTTTAATATTTCTGTCTCATAGATATTAAATATTATTAACAGCATCAGCAACAACAATAATAATGTTTATTTTATTATCATTACCATCATCATCATTAATATAATTATTACTACTACTATTAACAACAAAAACAGCAAGAATTATTATTATTATTACTAGTAGTTGTATTAATAATAATAATAATACTGTAATTTCATATTAATAAGGAACATTTAATTTTTCCTGGAGTAATGTTTTCTTTATGACAGACAGTTCTATCCATGCTGTGAGACAATACTCTGTAGACCTGACTTTTGCAAGTGCAGAAATGGATAATGCCACCCGGACAAGCTTATTTAATATTTGTCCAGCTGTGACACCTTAGCTGGACAAAGAATAGAAGGACAGGCCATTTCGTAGAAGAGAAAACAAACACAGCACGGATCCCAACTCCCGGCCAGATCTCCTGACAAGCATTAACAGACAGCACCACTTTTTGTCTAATAATCTGCCAGCTCTTGTACTTGTCTAGGAGAAGGTCGGTGATGTCTTTACTGTACCATCTCAGCGGCTCTGATTCAGTTCAAAGTACAGCATACATTTAGCAGCTGGTTATGTAATACCTTGCAATCCTTTGAGCAAAACAATTTGCACAGGATTAACCGGAATGGTCTTGTTTGTCTGCTGGTTATGCATCTAAATTAATCTGAAATTCACAGCACTTTTGCCATTTTTTAAACTTCAGTGATTTTTGCTGGCATAGACAATAAAAACATAAATACTATCTTAATTGCTCAATCCATTTCTATTTACTGATTTTAGAATTCAAAATTGAACAAATGCACATCTTGTTCAAATTGTGTTTTGCATTTTCCCACTTTACTAACAAACTGATCAACAATAAATCATTCTTATTACAGGGCAGTAATCTGCTAAAAGTTGTGTCTTAGTTTATTCTGTCATTAAACAAAATGATTCTTGGTTTTCCCTTTGACCCGAGAGACTATAAAGCTCCAGAATGAGTCACTGGGAGACATTGAGGAGACCAGATATAAACTCACACAACATCAATGTAATCCCATTGTGTCTAAACCTCTGGCACATTTTATCATGTTCCCTTCATCTCGTCTCTTCTCAAGTCTCCTCAAACCACTGATTACATCCCCTCAGCCGTCAAACAGACCTGTATAATTCCTCTGCTAACAATCACTTGAGTTATCATCCAGAACAATTGTTCACTACTTTTTTAAAAAAAATTAAAAAATCCCCATTTTCTCGATATCTAGAATGGCCAATTACCCCATTTCTCTTAGGTCTCCCACTCAACATCCCGGGAATGACATCCATGGCGATGATATTCACACCGTCTCAGGAAGGATGAAGAGTAGCACATACATCCACCTCTGTCAGCCACTGTCTCCTGTTCACAGTACGTGCTGGTGACTTCATTGAGCAAAGTGACACACTTCGAGGAGATCACTATGCACTGTACTGCATCCACAGACCGTTCCTCGGCTGACCGGCATGCAGCCATAAGAGTGAGAGAAGCTTAGCTGTCTAACCCTCCTAATGGAAACAGCCATTTGGTGTTCACTGGTGCATTTTAGTGTTCACTGGTCCTCCTCACCAAAGACAGCGAATGTGGTACAATGGGAATCAAACATGATCTCCACTGTAAGACGTAACTTGCTTAGATTGGTGCACCAAGGGCCCTCTCCGACATTTCTCGGCAAGTAATAATATTTCTTTCTCCATCTCCATGATTTATGTTGCCTAATGTACTTACAAGTCAGATTTCCGTGTTTGATACACCACAGGGACAGTTATTTTTTGGTAGTCTTTCCTTAACTTAAACATGGTGAAATAAAGATAGGGGCTAAAGTAATACTCATGGTCAACATCTCCCAAGTATGGCTGTGCGATTAATCGCGATTTTAATTTCAATCGCGATTTTGGCTTCCAACAATGATCGAAACAAAGTAATCGAGATAAAATGATAATTTTGCCACATTTTGTTTAACATTGATGTTCCTGTTCCTTATTTTTTTTTAAGTTTAATAAATGCACAATATTTACGAAGTCAATGAGTAATTCAAGATAAGCGCACAGCCTGATCGGAGCGATAAGGAAGACGTCTGACTGCGGCCGCACCATCTTGAAGATTCATCATGTTAAATAACCGTTATTGCAATACTGACCTAGATCATTTTTCTCCATAATCGAGCACCCCTACTTCCAAGTATTCGACATAGCTCAGAATAACAACACAGCTTGCTTCTCTTAGACCACTTTTGAAACTAACCCAAAATTAGTTGAAAGTATCCCACCAAATCATCCCAGCACTTTTCCAAAGCATTTTTAAAAAGTTACTGATTTAGGTAAACAAACTGCACTGTGCTGTGCGAATAATTACATACTGTAAATGAAAATAGTCCCCAATAGTTTTTCAAAGCAGTAATACATTGAAACTATATGCAAACCACAAGGCTAATTCAGGTGGTATACTTAAGTCCTTTTACTGAAGAGGACATGATGAATACCTTTGCTAGTTTCCCAGTCCAATATTAATCAGTCTGCCTACCATCACTTTCTCTTGATACTACCTCTTTCCTTTTTACTCATCACCTATCACCACAACCATTTAAATAACAATGCGATACAAATGCCTCAGGCATAAAGACCTTACAACATGTATCCATAACTACATGCATCTCCATCAAGCGGCTCCTTAAGATCTATTTCCCATCTCGCCCTCTTCGGTCAGCAAACCAACAACGCTGCCGCTACGTGAGGAATCACACTCCAGAAGGCTCCCTTGTGTGGTTCCTGATGGTGGAATGAGCAGCCAAACCACATCCCGTCATCAGACTCCCTCTCCACCTTCAAGAAACACCTTAAGACCCATCTGTCCCAGGAATTCCTTTACTAGCCTGATGACACTTTTTGTTCCCTTAATGATCTTCATTTTGCAATTCTGGTCTTCGAATAGTCTTATTAGGTTCTTGCTTTATTTGAAGATATAGAAACTCTTACTCTAAAACTGCCTACATTGACGCCTGGGCATTCATTTTAAGATGAGCATAGCTGCACTTATGCCTATTCAACTCCTTGACAGCATGTGTGTTTGTAAGGTACTATTTGCCTCAGTTGTACATTGTTTTGGACAAAATGTGCATGCTGCATGGTAATATGCATTGCTCAATTAACATTTCCTCGTTCGGTTGTTTTGTCCCAGAAAAATACGTACATTTTACATTTACACTGCAATTTGAAGTGCAACAAATGCCGTCCATTCCATAAATATAGAACATGTGCAAAAACAACATGCAACTGTATACTGCAAAGTATGTGCACATTGTCACTTGTTATATACTGGATTTTGCAGGAATCAATGTAAAGTATTGTGAAATTGCAGTTAGATATACTTGTACTTTGCAAACCATATTAATATTTCCTCTGCTGCTTAGCTCTTGCATCTCCTAGTTGTTTGCAAGTCGTCCAAAATAGGAGTTCCTGCCAAACAATAATAAAGGAATAGCCTGACATGGAAGTGAATTCTTCACGGTTTCAAACAACGGCGAAATTGCCAGTGGCCCATTTTACTCCTCATAACTTGTGACATTTCACGCACTGTGAGGTGAAGCGTTCAGTAAGTAACACCCCTCCTCTTTTATGGCGTTGTTGGTTGGTGAAACGCTTAAGGGAACAATTGAATCCTAAACATATATTTTCCTCAGGTGCAGGTCTAAACAATAGGAATGAATTATTGCTGTGGTGTAATAATGGGTCATGAATAGCCCATAGATTAATGTTACGCATTACTAGAAACAGAGATAAATAGGGTCACATTGTAACTGTGTTCTGTAGAAAAATTACACCTGCCCCAAATGTTATGAACCTGCAAATGCTATTCTGAAGGTTAAATTGTATATTAGTCTAAAACAAATTGAGACAAAGCAAACTACCGGCTGTAAAACATTTTTTAATGTCCTTGCAGGCAGTGCTTCTATAAGGTGAGATTAAGATGCAATAAACCTTTACTGAAATGTAACAAATGGTCCCTCAGAATACTGCAGCGGAAAACTAATAGCTTAGAAGCACATACTTTCAGAACTTCAAAAAGGACTGACTTACGTGTAACTTTTAAAGCACATGCACTTAATATTCTTAATATTCTTAATATTCTTAATATTCTTAATATTCTTATGCATTTTGATACATATTCTGCAACATTTTTATAAGTAAGTATATATGCAGTATACAAACAAACATTGTGTACAAAAAATAAATGCATTCTGTGTTACTTATTTACTGGGACAAGGTCCATTGCATCCTGTTTTTCATCCATCTACCTAGCCCTGACTGCTTATCCAGTACAGGGTCGTGGTCCAGCTTGGAGCCTATCTCAGGAAACGGAGGAGAGGGCACACGGACGGAAATACCCTGGATGGAATACTTAGGATGAAGAGAAATCTAAGATCTATAAATCTTTCAAAACGAAAAATATAATTAATCTAATAAACAAACCATATAAGGCTGCCCAGAGAAATGAATGTTTTTACGATATGACATACCAGCCAATCGCACACAGGGATATTTTTAAAATTATCCTTATCTAGACAGATGGCTTCCTTAATGCAAAGAATCCATTGAGTTGCATACCTTCCTATATGTAATGACTCATAGCAGAAGATCCCTTGTTGCTGACATTTTCCTGAATAGCAAGCACATCAACTAAACTGCCCTAACGTTAGAAATATCAAGAGGATGATAAAACATCATTTAGATATCTAATCCTTTATTGATCTATGTCCGTCGCATTTATGGAAACTAATGGTCACACAAAGAAGGGGGGGGGGCATTCAATAGTTAGACAGAAAGTCCTCTGCACAGCTGATATTGACCTTCTTATTGACTCTTTAGTCCGGAAATCGCTGTAAAAGTCTGAGATTATTTCCAGACATCACAAATGTGTCTAGCTTGGAAAAGTCTCCCTAGAAATTCCAGCGATTTTCAATGTCAAAAACTGGAGAAATATCCTACTTAATTTTAAGTCAGACAAGATTTCCATCCATTCATCTTCTATGTATGGGGGGTCTATAGACCCTATCCAAGCCAACACAGGGCACACACACACAGACAGAGAGAGAGAGAGAGAGTCCACATATTCATATCTATGTAGGGATCGCCCTTTCATTTCTATGGGCAAAACCCTAATCTCAACAATGACAATCTTAACCCCTACCTAACCCTAACCTTAAGTAACCAAACAAACCACAATATTTTTTGGCATTTTTTAGTTTTTTTTAGATTTTAATAGAATTGAGTTTCTTTTTTTGGGGACCGAAAAAAAAGTCCCCACAAAGTCAAAAATACACATTTTGGTCCCCACAATGTATACATGCCCACAGATAGATAGGTACTATGAGTAATTCAATAGTGCCAATATTCCTAGCTACGCGAAACTAGAGTACCTAAAGGAAACTTGTACAACTCATACTAAGCAGGGGCAGGTGTGAGGCGACAGTACTGCTCACTGAGACAGCCAGCCACCCAGAAATGACTAAGGATCTCTGAAAGTCACATTTAAGTATCTGAATACATAGCAAACTCATATCTCAGACCTGATCTGCAACTTTTAAGCAGCTTTGCACTTTTATTTTATTAAATATCAGCTACAATGCATATATTGCCTTTGTAATTGAAAATGCAAAATACTATTATTTAAAATCCTGCCGATTGTTAAAACAGCGCAGATATTTCCAAAAGTGAAATGAAACTTGCTTTGCAACCTGCATTTTAAATGTTTCGTTAAATGCATTGTTTCTTTTTCGCGAAGTATGATATGAAGACTACACGGGGTGCTAATTCTCCGGTAATACTTGATGGTGGTCAGAGTGTTACGGTTATTTTTTTTCTTACTGTATATCACTCTTCTCAAAGCACTTAAAGATTCTGCAGAAAGAACAGTTTCACGCGCAGATAGAAAGCCAGAAGTTAACAAGGACTAGGAAACAAAAAGTACCGCTGTAGTTATGGGGAGGGAGACCACTGGGGGGGTAAGGCCAACTGTCTACCCCCCCCCCCCCCCCCGGGCATGGTAAGTCAGAAACAAGAGTGCGAGCACTGTTAGAACTTCAGTTACGGGTGTTACAATAGGCTTCCACTGTATACTCCACAAGGGCAGGTTAGCCTCTAGCAGGGCTACATCTCCGCTACGGGTCGAAGTTCCAAGCACTGCAGCTCACACTCACTTAATGTTAGCCCCAGGCACTGAGATGCCCAGGCAGAGATCGGAGGCAAAGGCTGCATGGAGGGTCAGCACTGAAGCTGACATATGGCATAAATCCGTAGATACAGCAACATGCATAACCAGCAGCGGGGGTCTTATTTAAGGTACGATTAAAGAGACTGAAATAAGCGGGGGTAAGATAGAGGAAAATAATTGGTCCTCGGTCTGGATTAAGCGGAGCTCTTGCATCGCTTGGCAGGCAGCTCCGTACACACGGCATCCCACAGCCGAAGGCTTTCCCGCCAACACGACTTTTATTTATCTGGTAATTGCGAGAAGAGGTCAGACATTTCAATGCCTTATGAGTGAGGAGAAGAACAGCAAAGTCCATCATGGGCTTAATGAGAAACCGATGAAGAGGCGTGAGCTGGGCTGTAACAAGATCATATTTCGCCGTCCTCGTTATCGTTCCTGCAACAATGTTTCAAATTCGCTTTGCGATTCCCCCCCCCCAGGAAGAAAGGCAACAGTCTCATCAGCTATGGTAAATGGACTGCATTTATATAGCGCTTTTTACCAAAGCACTTTACAATTATGCCTCACATTCACCCATCCATACACACATTCACACACCGGTGGCGGAGGCTACCATGCAAGGCGCCAACCAGCTCACCGGGAGCAATTTGGGGTTCAGTGTCTTGCTCAAGGACACTTCGATGGAGTCAGGAGGACCCGGGGCTCAAACCTACAACCCTCCGGTTACCGAACGGTAGCACTACCTCCTGCACCACCATCAGCTAAAGACTAACATGTGCATTCAATGTCCAATATCTCGAACAGTGGGAGAGTCCCTGCGTTTTGCAATATGGCTTAGGTGTAAGCAGCATACAGCATGTAGGATATGGACTTGGGTATTTCAGGACAGGACTGAGTTGAAAATACAAATCTGGGGCTTGACTAAACAAAAGTTAAAGCTCTCAGAGTTAAAGGACGACACTGAAACCACAGACACTAACACAGTACTTATAAGTCCATGCAAAAAAAAACTAAATGGGAACAGTAAATTGTATGAAAACCAGCAGTAAGAGCTAAGCACACAAGCACACAAGTACGCTGAATTCCCTGAATTTTGGATAACAGCACATATTACTGTTTGCTTCTTTATTGTGTCACAGAAAAAAAGCTAAAATGCTGTGTTGGCCAGTATCTTAAACGGAAACATATCTATCTTCATCTGATCATAACGACTGCTGATGGGTTAGTCTTTGATATCCCAAAGTATCCCCATATCGCACCCTCCGCTACCTATCATTTGCAGTCGGCATCTGATATCATGCAGACAGGATCAGATAACCCACCATAACACTGACTTAACAAGGCAGCCCTTCATATTTGCAAAGAGTCATCATGGGGTGCCCTTAAATACTGGACACCCTACGGTTGAGCTCTGCAATACTACTGTTATACGTAACTACCAGAAACATAACTGCAAATTACTGCAAATATTGAAGGTTTTCTTGAAGTCCCCGGGCCCAGTATGGAGCACAGTTGGTAACACTAGCCGAACCTAAAATTACTAGGCAAATGCTCTACAGATTTTGATGCCTGACATCAACAATCGCATTAAAATATGAAATTTAAGACATGTGCCAGTTACGATCACCTTGTGTAATGCTGAACTGTTAGCTATAAATACATTTTATCACTGTTTGGCAGACTGCATCTCACCCGGATCGTTAATTTTCTAGTTAACTTTTAGTTCATGACACAAGTCTATGATTTTAAACTACACATTTTTTTATAATGAAAAAAACAAATAAATCTCCGGTGAAGTTGCCAGCCTTATATATTAAAAAAATACATCAATCGCTAAACCAAATACAGTACAAAGAACACTGCCGCATTTAAATGTCACTTAAGTCTTGAATGGAGTCTGGGATGTAAATTATATTACAGAACAGCGAAACAGGAGCACTATAGGTATGTATATTAATTTGCTTGAATTTGTGTATGTGAAATGTGAATGATGAATCAGGCAAAGCACATTACTGCAATTTTCCTGGGCCAATGTAACAACAAAGTACACAGACACCAAATCAGTTTAAAGGGGGCCCTGGGGGCTACAGGAGCAGAACTGCAATGTGAAACATTCATAATTTATGTGTATTTGATGTAGTGATATATACAAACTTCAGAAGAATTTTAATGGGGCTAAAAGCAAGCAGCTTTACATGCCGATGCTGTTCTTCATCGCGAAGCCAGAACAAGGGGAATTTTCGCGGCTGTAAATAGCGTTGATCCTGTCAGACTGTGATGGCCATCTCAAAATAATAACGGTAATAAGGAAGTTTATCGATCCGAATGTTCAGACCTTACAGACACCCAACGTGTGGCTATAACGTGATTCAACATTCACCAAGAACTCTTAATGTAAGATATAAAGAGAGATAATGTATTTATACACAGATATGAATGATGATGATACTGGGATCCTGCACAGGGTGCCCCGACCTGGAGCCCTGCATTCGCTGGATAGACTTTAGGTTCTCCTCAAGGTTGATGATGGATGGATGGATGGATGGATGGATAGCAACATAAAATCAACACATATATATACACACACACACACACACACACAGTGTTTACCTAGTTATTATATTTGCACGTAAACAATTGTAATTTTAATAGTTAGATGCCTGTTTATGTTGTAGCTATTCTCAAACCATGACACGGAATCAGTGCCAGCACTCACATTAAGGTGAATTTTTTTTAATTGTTGCTTTATAAAAAATAATCACAGAAACGCATTGTTTGGTTGTTCATTTGTTACCCTATTAGGAAATCTCCCCCCTTGTGATTCAATTTACGTTTTTTGGCCTGGCAGTTCACAAAGAGCAGGCTTATTTGAATCAAGCTCCTGTCACGTCCAATCACAGGATGGAAACTAGACGACAGGCTAAAAAACAAAGGCAGGCAGAAAACAAGATGGAGAACAGATAAGAGGGACAAGAGTTGTCCTGATCGGAAGACAAGGCATGGCAGAGCTCTGGCTTTCAGCCAGGGGTTAGCAAATAAAGAAAACCCTTGTTCTGCTACATGGGTAGGGCGGGTAAACAGAGACCAGCCACAATCTACTCTCTCAAGTACACTAGGAGTTTGGGTATCCTAGGCAGCAGCATGTTTAAAAATATTTCAAAATTATGTTATGCCAACTATATTACAAATTTGATTCCTTCTTCTTTTATTCATTTTTAGCATTTTAAAAGCAGTTACATTACTTTGATAGGTGGTTATCAAAAATACACTGGCTTGCCAATGGAATAGCAGGATTGGAATTTTTTTTCACCAACAGTTTAATAAACATATTTATGCAGCCTGCTCTGACAATATAAATCATCCCAATATAGAAAGCATCTTAACAGGGCACTGGAAGTAGTGTTTATTTGGAACCTTTCAAAAACACTTTATGATGTTGTTTTCACAAATATTCTTTAATAGAAATTGTAACAAAACCGTAAAATAAATAAATAAATAAATAAACAAACAAACAAATAAATAAATAAAACGTGTTTTCGTTTCTGAGCAGCGTTATATCGGGTGGGCCAAATGAGACCATTGTATCACTGCAGAAGAGTTTTACGTTGTCATCTCTAGAGAACACCACCACAGGGATAAGGCTCAATTAATGGTAATCACCTTGTTTTGCAACAAGTGTTTTGCAAGATTAATCGGGGAACAGAGTTAAATTCTCCCATGAAATGTCTAGATAAACCCCAGATCCCAGAATCATTTCACAGATGTGCCATTGCACAATCCTCTCACTATCTCTGTGGACTGTGCTCACAATGAAATGGTACGAAACAAAAACAGACCGGAATTTCTACAACAGGGAAGTGAGATAGCAAAGGGTTCTTCAGTCTGCAGGCACATTAATTAATATCAACTTACAGTACACATAAATAATATAAACTGACATAATTCAGTTCATGTTGCAGTTTATTACTTTTACACGTCGCATGCACGTCCGTTTTCTGGATCAATATTTTTTGTCTGTGAAGAGATCAACCGTGATTGTCCCTGGCATATCCAATTTCAAAGCCAAGCCGTCAATGAGCATGTATATTCTGCAGATATGTTTTGAGTCACGCTCTGCAGCATGAGGGGCAGTTAATTTCACTAACCCTGAGGAACTATATTGTATTTCCCCTAAGGCTTGTATAAACATGATCCAAAACAAATTTTCACAGTCCCACATTTGATAAATAACATTAAAATTACTGATGAAGATGACAGGCTGCAGTAATCCTTATATCCAGCCAGGCCAGTTGTGGTCTGTGGAACCTGCACAAAAGAACATCTTACAGACCTACTTACTACTTAGTTTCTAGCCTATACTGTTTATTTATTTTAAAAAGGGTGTCATTTAAATTCCCAGAAAAGTAACACTGTCCAGGGGATGAGAAACAAGTACAGTATTCAATGGTATTCATTTGGAATGGACTCCTGGCACTACAAACACCCGTCGTTTGGAATGGACTCCTGGCACTACAAACACCCGTCCATCTCCTTCATGCCTTCCCTACTGACAGTAATGACAGTATATTGAGAATGGCCAAGCTGGTTCCAGCCAGTACAAAGGTCAACATGCTTTTAGACCCCACAGAAGAAAATGCGCCTTAGTATGACAAAAGGGAACTTCTTGCAGTACTGTGTGGTCATCTTCTAAATCTTTCTACGTATTACAAACTAGATGTTAAATAGCTCAGATGTTTATGCCATGAAAATAATGTTTTGTTCTTTATTTATAGGAGCCTAATTTGGTTAACCTGTAATTCAGCATCTAATGCAGTATTTCCCGATCTGATCCTCGGGAAACCAGACAGTCCAGGTTTTTGCTTCCTCCCAGCCCCTAGAGGGAGCAAAAACATGGACTGTCTGGGAGTCCCCAAGGACAGGATTGGGAAGCACTAGGGTTTTCCTACACTTGGTTCTCCATGACCACCAATGCGTCGATTTCCGCTCAGCCTCAAATCTTAATTGCCGCATTGAATTCATTGTTCGGATTGTCATGTCATGTGATGGTTCAGGTGTCACCAGTTGCTAATTAAAATATATTCCCGAAAACCTGGACGAGGGGGCAGGCACCCCAGCTTTAGGGGGCCTGGGATAGGTCGAACCTGTCAGTTACCAGTCAAATTAAACATGCACTGTTGCAATGACACACTGCAGCATTGCCTGCTGCCACCAAGACCAGATGTGTCAAATCTTAAGACTAAACGGTGCAAATATTAGTGCTGTGCAAATAAATTGCTCTGTTTAATGCAGTTATTTTAACTTTCAGCTATCTGTCATGGCTGAGAATTATGCTCTTTTACGATTATTCATCGTTGTATTTATAATATCAAAATAATATTACGATACGTATTAAGAATTACTTCCTGATACCATTCCTATATTATATATAATAAAGACATTTTGAAAGCTTTATGAAGCTCTCATCTATAATGAATTATCATATAGTATAATGCATTTAATGACATCTTTTTGGCTTATTCCACTTTTATGGTTTTACGAGCATTTATTTTTTAGCTTTGCGTGCATTATTTTCTGAACATAATTCTACATATATATGAGGGTGAATAATATATAGATTTGGTAAATTGTTTCTCTGCTTAGAGTTTGTGCATTGTGCAACAATACCTCCTTTGGTTTATTTCTGAAATGTTATTAGTTAATAGTTAAATAAATAAAATGAAAGTCAAATTCCATCTTCAGGTCTATTCTTGCTTTTCTCCTCAACCTGGTCCCTGTGTTACAGATGAAGGTCCTCAGCATCAAAGTTTAATTCTGTCACGTAAGCCGTAGCTCGGTAATTACTTAGCATCCGTCCAGTACATCATGTGGTTTTCTGACAAATAGAGTGCCAGCCCAGCTATTTTACCCAGCATTTGCTCGTTCTGCCTCAAAACCCTACTGCACATCACTGCTCAGTGTCAACAGGGTGACGTGATTTACATATTGCATGTTACTACTCCTGTTATTTGTGTGACAGTGGGTGGAATCGGCCACGAATAATAGGACGATAATTCAACCTCTATCGTCATTTAAGACAAATTGCACATCATATTAGAGAATTATCAGAGAAATCCCCAGTGGGAGCTTCCTGTTGTTTTGAGGGATTTGATCATTTGACGTCCTACTTTCATGACAGGGTCACTGGTTTAGTGGCTGCTGCATATTGAATCAGTATCACTAGTTCGGACTGCTGAAGGTTTGACATACCAATTCACATGCTGGGTTACCTCCAGTTAACAAGGGGCCTAATACCTTGAGATGACTACTGATTGTTGATTGCTGCTCTCCTTCCGGTCCACTTGGGATGGAAAGTAAGCCAGAAATTCTAAAAAAGACTTATGTCCAAAACCCAAAGTGTCATGATCACCAGGATGAAGGACTTGGGGGGAAGGTGTTGTGGAGAAACAAAAGGAGTTTTATTAAATTTAAAGAACAAAGACTGGAAATAAACAGGATCACTGGGGGGTCAAAATGGGAGGACTGTGCACAGGCAACGGGATAGTACAACGTCAATGACCAGACTAATGAAGATGGGATAAACAGGTACTTTTATACATAGACTAATGCAGGGTAATAAGCATCAGGTGTGGCCCATCAGGGCTGTGTGAGGGAAGAGACAAGAGAGTCAAGCAGATGGGGCAGGCAGGATGTGACATTAAAGCTCCCCCCCCCCCTAAAGTGTGCCTTCTGGACATGAAGGAAAAAGGGAGGGGACCAAGAGGACTGAATGACAGGGTGGACACACGGGCTGAGGACAGACAGGGCACACAGCACAGACCCCACAAGGTCAGAGGGACAAAACCACCGGACACAACAGGTCAAGGCAGGACAAACAGCATGACAAGGGGCAAGTAGCAAACACGGGTTGGACCAGGGACCAACAGGACAACAAGACCAACAGACAAAACCATGCAGAAAAAAACAGATGAGACTCTGGACGTGACCAGGCACCAGACACAAACATCAGACCTCAACAGGGACTACGGAGCAGAAGAGACAGAGACAGACAGAAGAGGCCACAATAAGACAGGATGGACAAGCATAGAGAAAACAGAGACAGGAATGAAAACATAAGAGGGAACCACAGGGGACACAGAACAGGAAAAACCAAAGGCAGAAGAGAGGACCGGAAAAGGGATAGAGGTACCATGCAAGAAAATGGGCGGCGTCCGGGAAGTCTTCCGGACACTGGGGAACTGGGTGACAACCCTAGGATGAGACCTCTTCTGGGCCCATTCACCAGCAAAATGGAGCTCATCCGCACTGCAGGACCCAAGAGCCTTGTGCCAGAGGGATCGGGGGCGCTCAGGGGATTACAGGAAAGGAGGGTGCTGAGAGAACTGCAGGAGAGAAGCAGGAGGGCACCGTGAAGCTGAGAAGTCGAGCGTCAGCCTGGAGGTGGGCGCCTGGGTGACAACTGGAGGCAAGGCAGGTGCCGGGGTGATGACTAGAGATGAGGTGGAAGCCGGGGCAATGACTAAAGACAAGGCAGGTGCTGGCTGGACATCAGGAGAGGAGGCAGGTGCCAGCAGAACATCATGAGGTGAGCAGGGTGAGGTGTGGACACCTGTAGGTGAGTGGGGTGCAGCCAGGACACCTGGAGGCGAGTGGGGTGCAGCCAGGACACCTGGAGGCGAGTGGGGTGCAGCCAGGACACCTGGAGGTGAGTGGGGCGTGGCCGGGACACCTGGAGGTGAGTGGGGCGTGGCCGGGACACCTGGAGGTGAGCGGCGCGAGGTCGGGACACCTGGAGGTGAGTGGGGCGTGGCCGGGACACCTGGAGGTGAGTGGGGCGTGGCCGGGACACCTGGAGGTGAG